>JAVTVY010053360.1:0-27183 GCA_036873755.1 Hanleya hanleyi
AAATAGTTTACACCATGGTGGAAATGTTTACACCGTGTCTACACAGCAGTAGAATTAGTTTACACAAAGGCGGAAGTGTTTACACCAAGCTGATAACATTTACGTCGCAACAGAAATAGTTTACACAGAGGGAGTATTGTTCACACCATGATGATAATATTCACACCGTGGCGCAAACGTTTACACGATGAGAAAATATTTACGCCATGAGGAGAATAGTTTATACTGTTGTAAAACTAGTTTACAACACGGTGGAGATGTTTCCGTAACGGAGATAATCTGGATTGATATTTCAAAGGGCGACGAACGATGCACACTAGTGTCGCTTGTCGCCAGAGGGCCTTTTGTGCGAGGGGTGACGCCTAAACACAATACCTTGGCCGAGATCATAAATAATCTTTCCCAACTTCCACCAGAAGGCATTCAAAATCATATTGGACATCTTTTTCATTTTCCCCACTTTCAGAAAAATGGGCAAAATTCAAGCTGCTCAAATGTTTTCTCCGTGGTGATCACATGCAGACCGTGGTTAAAATAGCTGCGGTGAGAATGTTTCCATCCCGGAGATAATCTGCCGTTAGATTAACATACTAAAATGACTCTTGTCGAGCGTCGCCCTGTGAAATTTTGTTTGAATGGTGAGACAGAGCTGCCCATGCGAAACATCATACCTCGGTCTGGAGCAAAAGGTATCTGTCCAAATTTTCCCCAGATGTTACACAACGTCACTTTGAATATCCCCGTAATGGGAGCATTATCAACACGGTGAAAATTATATCTCGGCAAATTCCCACTGCCGAGTAAACTATTTCCACCGCAGTGTAAATATGTTCTCCCTTTTCTACTGTGGTAAACACAATCAGTCAATCAATATTCACCCGTCATCCAATGAAGAATTTTCGCGTCCTTAATCCAAAGACATGATTCGTTAAAAAAAGCGATCATATTATACATGAGCATGGGCTAATTTACTTCGAGACAGAAGAGGTCAAGTCTCCTCCAATGATGCCGGCAAGACATCATGATGTCACGTTATCTAGTGCAAGATGTTTCTTAGTCAGGCTTGATTGTTCTAATGAATTCATATGTTCCACTTTCATGGTATCAGACTCGTCGCAACAATATATTGTCCTGTTAGATCCCAGTCAACTACATAACTGGAATGTTCAAACTATGTACAATTTCAAGCTCTAATTACACCTTGTTGATATAACTGTGGCGCACACGTCCATGGAAAAAATGACACTTATGATTCAAATGCGAGCAAATAATTATCATATATGGGAACAAGCAGTGCATGTATTACCCCATTATCACACAAACGGTGCTTATATGTTTCCGCAGAGTAAAGTGCTGACTTAAGTTTCCACTCTAACTGGAATTTTATCCCCTAGGACATCATTACTGGTTCCATGGCGTTCTATCCGTGGATGATGCCCGCGATGATCGAAATCAAATCAGCCCCAGTATCAAAAGGGTAGCGAAGGTTGGGGTAGTATTAATCAGCCTGAACATTATTATTCACCCACTGAACATGCTGGGAATTAGTGAACAGATTGGAAGGGCGGAAGTGGAGGTATTTATTATTCATCTCGGATGTCGATAATCTTAACACGCAAGATAATTATTTAAACACAACCGTGATGTAACAATATCGTCATCAAACCGGATGTAAGCTCATATAATCGGCAGCAGATAATTCGGGTAATCACAGTTTTATGCTTTCCATGATCATAGGAAAAACAAACCATATTAATAATAATGCAAAGAATGCATACTCAATATATAGTAAAACGCATGTTTTATTGATATTAATTAACAGTTAATTAATTAATAAATTAAAATTACACTACAACATTTTGCGATTTACTTATTTATTCTTAGAAATACTTTTTCGTTCATATATTTGAATCACCAGTCCGTCACATATTCTATATTTGTTAAGTCATTTCTCTGTTAAATACTCCACCTGAAAGCTTTCCCATAGTCAACAGTGTATACATCGTGAAGCTGACTGGTTGGTTTAAAAATTTCGCTATGGACACAATCATCTATCAAATCTAGACAATGAATATTGCAGTTGTAAATCGTTTGAAGTATCTTTTTATTTCTATTCTCACATATCATTTATGATACGCTTCCGCATTTCACGGCGAATTCTCCCTTCATATTTATTTAGAATTTTTTTTTTCTATACATGGATTCCCCAAAGCACAATTCAGTCCCATAGCAGTCCCTGACCATGTTGAGACGCTCAAACCAGGGCGGACTAACGGGAGGGCAAAACTGTTCGGTAAAACAAACAATTTATAATATCTACGTAGAATATACTTTCAGAGTACACAGATGCATTCAGACATTACAAGCGTCTGGTGCGTCATTCATAATTCAGCCGTCGTCCATTAAAGAATATATCCGCGTCCATAATCCAAAGACCTATTCCATATTCCATATAACAGTATTAGCACCAAATTCAAAAAGACAAAGATAGTATACAAAAACATAGGCTAGTTTCCTGCAAGAGAGAAGCGGTCAGCAGTTTTCAATGATGCCGGCAAGACATCACGATGTTCCAGAAATATCAAATCCGTATCGCTGATCAGTATTCTTAATCCATAATATTCGTTGTAAAGTCGTCATCTAGAGAATGATGTATCTCGGTCACGCTTTGATTGTGACTGTTCATACAAGCACCATGGGAATCTTGAATTACATGGGATAATACGGCCCCTAGCCCCGGGTTAAGCGGGATTAGACACAAGTTAGGAAACGTAACGCCATAGATCTTGCACGCTACGCTCGTATTTTGCTATCAGCATGTGATACGTATCGCCAAATTTGAGAATGTTTGAGTGGAGGTGCTTGGCGGTATAGCCCTGTTTTATAAGGCGAGATATGTATACGCCTTATGCAGGTCCAACTGGAATATTACTGTCCAGAAAGGGATAGTTTACGATGTCAAAATTCAATTTGAACAGAATTTGAAGCTGAGCGATAAACTAAAAGAGCTTCCTTCCAATTGCGCAGTGATTTGATTTGAACGACGATGCTTCTAAGTTTGTAAATACTTGCATGATTACACTTGAGCTACTAAAATCAACTAGAACATAAGTGGATTTACCGGGTTCCTTCTCGTGCGAATTATCGGCATGACTAACATGATTAAATCTACATGACTCTGTGACGTTTTAAGATGAGTATACACTCACTTCCGCTCATCTAAAAACGGCACGCAGTGGTGCAATGGCGGCGCCCAGTCCACGCCGTGGAGAGGAAAAAAATATTTTCAATATTTCATTTATTTCGCATCCTATCAACGTCAGTTTTATATAATAAGGTCTGGAATACGATTGTTGATAAATATAGTCACACTCAAAAATAAGGTAAATACTCCTTTAAAGCTGACTTTTCACACTTCTGCTGCACAATCGCTATACAGAGAACATCACAATCAGTTGCGAGCCTTAATCTGTTGGTGGCTTTAACATGTTTAATTCCATTTACTTGATTCCTGCAGTTAAAAAAACGTTCATTTCTTGAACACCATTCATCATAAGGATTTCAAGTAAAGACCTGCATTCAAGTTGCGATAAGTACATACATATCGATCTCATGGCCAGTATATTAACATACTTGCAATCAAGGTGAAATATGCTTTCATTAATATATTAAGAGCTTATTTCTCCTTGAATAATAGGTAAACATGGTAAATATTTATTGATCATGTTCGAAGTTCTCAGAATAATGAAACAAATACAAGTGGGTATGTGTACGACTCGGCCTCTCCTACTCAAGCCTCTGCTACTTCCTTCCTTTGGTGTATATGATGTGAGCATTATGAAATGTTTACAATGTCTTTAGAGAACAGACAGATTGACTTTGAATATACATAAACCGTAATTAATGACTTCTGGTATAAATTTCACAAAATTGAAGACTAAATCATCTTCATGCAGGAAATATTTTGAAGTCGATACACTTCGATCGTTTCCGCAGTGGTCTGGTGCATTCCCGCATTTGCATACACTTCGCCATCCATAAGATACCCCGAAAAGATGACCCAGATGGTTATAGGTTGGCATTCCCGGTCATTCAGGATCATCCGGGTTCGTTTCGATCATTTCTGCAAGGTTCGATCTTTTCCGAAGCGCTCCACAAATAAACAAATACGTAGATTAATTAAAAATCGTTTTATTCATAAAACTATCAGCGATAACGAGCAAAGAAGCTGACAAATATTTTAACGGATGTGCAATATTCGTGCCGTCAACGATGACCATGGTCACGAGGAACACCATATCTCTCAAAATAGAATAAACCTATATATGGAATGATAGATGATTTAATATTAATAAATTCGGAAGAAGAGGCTGGACCTTTAGATGGCTTTGGTGGTGTAAAGCTTCGATTTGAAGGCGTGGCTAGCCACAATGATTGACATGTTTTTCACTTTAAATCACAAAACTTGGAGCATTTTCAATCTAACACCATACTATGACTTTTCTCAAATGAATCAAGTCAAATCATTCGAGCCGAGGACAGGGTCAGATTACCCAGAAATTTCAGCGTTGAAAAAAAATGGAAAATCTGCTTTCCACCTTGTCTTGCAAGGTTACCTTTGAAGCATTTCTATATTCAAAGTTACTTCCCTCCATTGCCTTTGAAAAGTTATTATAAAACGGACTGGATGCAGTCGAAAGCATACTAAGCATGATAAGCTGGTTTAGGGGGCTCTGAAGGTATGGGTCTCTGATAGATACAGAAATATTATTGAAATTAAGGATAGCTATCCCGTTAGAGGCAGTTTTGTACTCCGTGACAGTTCTGTATCAATAAATATACAAGATAACCATTATAAACTATATATTTCATGAAAGCGTACATCGTAGAGCATGTTTCACCAAAATCTGGGAAATCAAATGCAAGATTCAAGTTGACTTGACTCTTATGAATCACCATCTCCCAGATTTTGGGGAAACATGCACATTGGAACAGTGAGTCTGCGTTGAAACTCAAAGTATACACACCTTAAGCTTGAATCAAGCATTGGAAACTGCATACAAAGTTTGAAATATATGTATTAAGGCAGTGTGACGTCACTGGACCTAAATATGATTGCAACAGACCACCATAGAATACCACGCTTTATTTGCAGTTTACTCTGTGTAATAAAATCGTAAAAAGTTACAATAAATATTTTCCCACACTGTTTGCAATGGTCTTTCATTTGACGAAAACTTTTCTTGAGGGTTCACGATCACTTTAACACAAAAAAACTTTCATCTAACTTCATGTAATGAGAAACATTTCAACTCAGCTGATGTATAGAATCGATTTTCAACACTCGAAATACTGTTTCCACGTATTTTTCGTCGTTAGGACCTTTCCTCTGAGGACCATCCAAGAACGCTGCTATCCTGTCTAGCGCTGTTATCTTTGCGTGAAATGTCTGAAAAATATTAATAAACAGGATTATAATAACGAATTTGGATTGTTACCGTGAGGCACAAATTATATTACTCTCAAATTTCAAAGAAGGTTACTCTTCGTGATTAAGTTTTTGAATTTCAATTCAGTTCACAGCCGTAGGAGTGGTTTGCCAATGCATGTATATCCGACAATGGATACAGGATACTTTTTTAACTTTCAGCTGTATACTGGTACACTGTAAATCACATGTCTTGGGTTAGAACGCTAAAAATGAGGTTCAGATTGAGAACACAATTGGTGTGTGTACCTTCAATTCTGGATATGAGTCGAGAACATTTAAACTGTAGTACTCCACCGCGTTAACCAGGGCCTCTACCAAACCAACGTCCGCCATGGAGAGGCTGGAACCCACCAAGAACCCCCTACCATTCTCTTTTAATGCCTGAAACACGGTGAAACATTGAACAAATATCATATGATATCCATATTTACAATTGCGTACGGCGTTCATGGGCGGTTTTCATTGGCTGCCAATGTAATGGGGCTGCGATGTCAGAGTTTCGTTTAATGAGTTAACTATCACTGGAACTGTAACAATTTGATTGGCGAAACTGAACTGGGGTATCCAATTGGCGGGTTAAATGCAATGTACTACAACAATTATATCAGTAAAATAAAATAAGGAATCGTCTAATTTTCTCGAAGTAATCTTCTTAACGGCAGTCAAGCAGACGATTAAAAAGGGACCAGTCCATGATCAAAATAAGTTTGTGGTAGTTTCGCTCCATGCACAGAACAAAAGGCCATATATTAGGGGAAAATAAGAGAGCGCTGATTAATTGGCACTAACTGGTACCGTTCCAGTAATTCCGCGGGCTCTTGTGAACAAACACGCAAATGTAACAAAACTAGTAGGTTAATCCATGTTTATCATATACTAATAATATACAGAGAAAGATTGAGATTGCAGTGAGTATGAACTATCACATTTCAGGTTTGGTGGAAAATCTGCCCTAAATTCTAACTGAAACGATTACTTTCCAGTGAAAATTAGTGCATCGATAAATTATCTAAAATACCGGTACCTTCTCAAAGATTGGTAAGAATTTTGCAACTTCCTTTTCTTTCATGGCATTGAGGACATCTTCCTTCTTCATAAACCCGATGGCTGCGAATTTGTCACCAAAATCCCGTGTTGCCTCGAAATACATGTCGATTCTATTGTGGGAAAATGAACACAAATGACAAGACAATTCAAAACGAGAATGAACCTTTCACAAAAACTCTAAATATGATTGGCTGCATGGATTTCTCCACAAGCCAATGAAAATCGAGGATTTGTTTTTCAAAAATTTGAATTGACCAATCAAGAGCTATGTGGTACTGTTTTTTCATAAAACTCTCTTCCGTGATGGCACGCTAGCGAAATATCAAGGAATGTTTGATTAATATTAATTAATTAATAAATATCCAGATTAATATGTTGATGATTTCAAGGTAAAGTACACAGTTTATCGATTTAACTTATTTTCGAAAAACGTATACAAGAGAAACGCAATGATTAATTTGTTAATTTTTAGTTCAGTGGAGATAGCTATGTGGTACTGTTTTTTTCATAAAACTCTCTTCCGTGATGGCACGCTAGCGAAGCATCAACGAATGTTTCATTAATATTAATTAATTAATTAATAGGTTGATGATTTCAAGGTAAAGTACACAGTCTATCAATTTATCTTATTTTCGAAAAAAGTATAGAAGAGAAACGCAATGACTAATTTGTTAATTTTTAGTTTAGTGGAGATAAATTCAGGAAAACTTACAACGCCGCATCCTTATCCGTTTTTCCCAACAATCCTCCTCTGCGGGCCACATAACGGAGGATAGCGCCAGTCTGTGCCAAGCGAAAACCATCTATTTCCAGCACCGGTACTTGTTTGAATGGTAAGGTACCATCTGAATAACAGGTATTTTCATATTAGAGCAAAAATACTCAGTTATGTTTGGCAACCAACTCACACAAAGTACAATATCTCGATGACACAGACAATCGAATCTATATATTGGACGAAAACTCTGACAGAAAGAGAAACTAATAAACCCATTTCGGATAAACTATCATTCTTTTCACAACAATGAACGTTTAATTTCATATTTCTTAGTTGTGAACTTACTCACACTCACATTTGCGCTCCGCGTTCCATATGTGGACTTAGTGAAGAGTTCTAGAATAACCCCAAACGGTCACCATTGAGCAGGTGCACACCACCCACGAACCCTTGCTCACTTTCTGCTTCACTCGACACGGCCTCGGTTTCGCACTGCTAGAACTTCATATTGGCATCCATGTTGAAAGCACAGAATCACGCGGAAACTCCGAACAGCGCATGTCAGCTGTATGACTTCCGTTAACATGAAGATAAGCTTTAGACGCACAACCAGGAGAAACACCTCAAATTAGAAGAGATCTATCGGGGGTAGATTCAAGGAAACATCCATTTCATTTGGATATATATTTTATCTCCTGATAAGGCAGAAATGCAACGAGGATTATGTGAGCGGAAACATCCTTTAGCATGTGGTGTGCCTCACGTGCGGCGAATCACGGTTTACAGCTGCGATTTGTGAAATTCCTACACCATTAATTCGCGAGGTACTATGACTTCGACGGAATAAGCCGAGCAGTCGCGAATGTTCCTGTTTCTCCATCTGGCCATCTGGATGGGTGTGACATTACTGAGTGATAGTAAATATAAACTTAAAAAAATAAGAAAATTATTAACTGTTCCTCCTTCACAGGCGTACTGGACCTCCTCAAAAGGGGACGGAACATAAAGCGAAAATAGCGCCGGTGTCACATACTACACCAGTAGACCCGTTGAGTCTCGAAGGTAGTCGTTGCCCTGCGCTTCAACACATCACTTGTTTCCAAACTTCTTCGCAAGGATTGACTTGCCCTTACTTGGAGCACGATGTCCAGACTGATATAATATCTGTACTGGGATCTCACATCCATAGCCTCCATCGCCTCGGGGGTGATTTGGCAATTGTTAACACTAACATCAAATCCTTCCGTTCCACGGGTCACAAGCCTTTGACAGGCCAGTCTGATAAACTGGCGAATAATATGAATCCGACAGATGATCCACAGCAGTGGCTCTCCTGATATCACTTATTCCTGCCCACCGCCGCCCGTAAGGACATTTGTTAGACTAGATAGCTTGCAGTTAAAGAGAGGAATGCATGTAGGAGACGGTTGCCATATACGACCCGGTTCATGTAAGAAGAAGACGACACCTTGTTAAATGCTTCTTCCAATGATGCCACCCCACGATTGTTCAGCTTGATCTATGCCACGTTGGGCGTCTTGCCGCTAGCTGTGAAATCAGCAAACCCGACTCCACTCCCGCAGAAAGAGCAGACTCAGATGATCCGTGTATCTGGTAGAACGAAATGACGTTCGGCACGGAAAAACACATTTTTTTCGGATGAAGGCTTTAATAAAGTCCGACTCGTAGAAAGTTGATCGGTTCCTTTCCAAAGTGCCGTGAAAGACTAGGTTAAGATTCCTGTCGGGAAATACCGAATAAAAGAAATGAAGGGTCGATGTCAAACCCTGTGAAAAGAAGGCTGGAACGTCGTATCTGGGCGTCCTCTCAAATAATGCGTTGTGTGGCTTTTTGTGCAGCATTGTAACGATCGTCAACAATGTTTGCGACATTAACGATCGTCAACAGCAATAAAACAGTGTTGAAATATCGTTGCGATGTTGCACAATTATCCGTTCTCAATATACGATTTTTAATGAAAAACTACATTAGGAAGATAATTCTGAGTGAGTACCAGTGGTCAGATCGGATGGTTCGGAACAGACCCACACGCTTAAAACTAAAGTGTTGAAACTGACTCGTAAAGTGTTGAAATAACTCTTTAAGTGTGTCCACAGGGACTGCTCTTTAAGTGTTGTCCCTGTGGACACACTTAAAGAGTTATTTCAACACTTTACGAGTAAGTTTCAACACTTTAGTTTTAAGTATGCACGATAGCCTTGACAAATAAAATCTGATAGTTGAAACTAACGCGCACCTCATTCGGATCCGACAGGAGAGCGAGAATTAAATTTAACGTCGGGTTTACCGATAAAGTCTGTTTTTTATTTCTTAGATTTCTCAATGAATTCACAACATCTGAAGACTTTCTGTTCATACTCTCGGTAGGACAGATAAACTTTTCCTTCGAATCATTGTGACGAGGAGCACGATGTCCAGACTGATATAATATCTGTACTGGGATCTCACATCCATACCCTCCATCGCCTCGGGGGTGATTTGGCAATTGTTAACACTAACATCAAATCCTTCCGTCCCACGGGTCACATCACAAACTACCAACTTTTCTTAACAGATGCATATAGATATTCACTGTAACTGTACTGTCGCAGCTCCCGAGCTAGCGTAGCGAACTAGGTAGCGTCCCCGAGGCCCGACCTATGTACATGTCTCTCGACAAATATATGTAGGTATATTGTTTTGGTTGGAAATTTAAGCCGTACGACGTCGGGCATTACAGGTTAGTTTTCCTGGGTATTCTGCATTTACCAGTTTCCCCCCATGTTGAGGCGTTTACTCCATCAGACGTCAACGATGATCATCCATTAACATCAGATGAGTTGTTTGAGCTGATCTGTCATCACAGCTCTCGAGCTGGCATATCTAATTCCGCTTAAGCCGGTGCTAGGGGCCGTGTGAATACTTCATTGTTTCCACATGAACAGCTGCAACAAAAGCGAGGCTGAGATACTGCGGTTACATTCTACAATCCACCGAATTCTCGGGTCTGAATGTTATGTGTCGACGAATGCTTTCCTGTAGAGTCATATGGTTGTCTTTCAGTCGCCAAATGTCGTTCATTTTCCCCACCTCTTGCATATGGCTTATCGCGGCACACACGCGGAATCTCAGAAACAGTACGTTTCTCCCGACAGTTCTAGTTTGACTCACATTCTCACATCGAAAACAACGTGGCGGACGTCAATCAACGAATACTGGAGCATGAAGACCCTCAATTTTACATTCATACGGTAGACCATCCACAGCTTCAATGACCCACATCAGCACAACCTTAATGATGTCCGACTAGAAATGGAAAAATTGCTTATCAGAAATTGAAAGTTAAGTCGCCAAATGTCCTTGAAAACTGAGAGGGCCAGTGAGTGAAAAATGATAAGCATTGAGGCCGACATACAATAAAGGTGTTATCAAAGTATGAGAAAAGGTAGCACGAAATATGGACGCGATAGGGCGAAGACTGGGAAACAAAAACATATCTGACCTACAGTGCGATGGCTAAGAATGTCTTGAGGATTATTACCTCTTCTCATATCCTTTTAGGGATAAGAGTCCGTCCTTAGTTGCATATATGAAGACAGATTTGTCCTAGCTAGGTTAGAAGATAGGAGCCGGACACTTAGCCACCGGACATTCTTAGGGTCCACAACTGTACAGCTAAATTCACATGTTATCCATGAGATTCACGAGCTTTCCGGAACATTTCACAGGTTATCTGTATCCCGTAAAAAATTACAAGGTAAACAAACCAACCTGTTATCAATTTTTCAAACTGGCTTCTTTCTTCCATGAAAACTTCAGTAAACTGAGAAAAGAAAAACCATCAAATGAGATTTCTTGAGAAAATTATTTCAAACAGAAAAAATGTAACATGTAAATTATTATACGGAGATACATAGCAATCTCAATGTATTGTGGTACTCTTAAGCTTCTATGAACTCCACAAGGAAAGAGCAGCACCAGGCTAACTATTACTCAGTACTAATACACTCCATGTTTGAAAGACAACAGTTTGACAAACAATCTTAAGAATCATAATTTTAAAATCCTGAATGTAATAAAGAAAATGTTCATTACCCTGCTCGTATTTCATAAAAAAAAATCATAAAATTTCCACAAGGGTTTCTATTTTCAAAAGGTCTGGTTGCATACCTAGTTTGTCGGACAGGTGCCCTGGATAATTCACATTCGTCACACAAAAACCTATGCCGTGTCCGGACACACGATGGATTCTACTGAGAAATCAAAGACACCAGCTACCCAGCTACCTGGCCATACATGACTGGCTTACTCAACCAAAAGCTGTTCCTCTTTTGTTGCTCCGAAAACTAAGATATCATCGAGAAACGTAATGGCCTCTGTTCAAAGCAATAGTGGAATGACTCGCTCTTGAAATACCTATGGAGCTGTGTTAATTCCAAATGGTGAGGGTAATTACCTATGGCAACCGAATGGTCTATTAAACATCATATATATTCACTACAAGTAGTCGGCGCCTGTTATGTTCGTATGGATTCCATCTATACTTAAAAGTAAGAATACTCAGAATCACAGTTTCATACAGAATGCGTAACTCCGCCCAAAACTGTTTTCTCTCTCCTGGTTTCTGCAATCTGGCGTCTCTCACTTTTTTCCCACATTTTCTGCGGATACAATAAATCTCAAAAGTCTTAAGACAAATTTTAACGAATTCACAGTATAAAACTCTTGTTAACCAGTTAATTGCAGAAGCTGGAACGTCAACACCAATAAATGGTCAGGCGAAATTCTCACCGTGTGCGGCGAACGTAAGCTAACAGCTCCGTCGTTTTATTCGCTCGTCCAATGAAACGCATCTTATATTCACGTGGTTTGTACGTACGGTATATGATTGTTCAAAATGGCCATTTTAACGAGGGTTTCATGAAAGGTTACATGATTTTGAATGTGTGCCGCCACAGGAACTGAAATCAGTTCGGTGAACCTTTTGCTCGCCGTGTGCGCTGATCCGTGTGCGCTGAAATCACACGAAAGCTATCCTCTGAGGCAACAGGCAATTGAGACCGTTGACTCAGGGAATAGCTCTCGTGTGCGCCGGGCTTAATAAGCTCTGATTCATTACAATATCTGAATTTTATAACCCATATTACATACAGGCCTATATTGATTACAACATTCATTTCGCAGACAAGACTTAATAGATCTGTGTAAATGTTCAATGTATCATCTAATTTTATACACGACAGGTGTTGTAAAAACTCATCGGTAGCTTCTCGGGGATCTCCAGTGGGAGATAGTACAATCGTTTTGTCCTTTTCCCGTAGATTTCGGCTCGGCGGTCCCGAATGGTAAATACTAGGCCCTATGTCATACAATAATTGATTAAGAAACTTCATGATGTCTTGTCGGCACCAATGAAAACCGTTGTTGGCCGCTTCTCTCTTGTAAATAATTATTAGCCGGTGATTTTATGCTGACGTTTTATACTCACTTGGAGTTTGGTGATAATACTCTCTGATGAAAAAGGTCCTCCGGGAATTATTTACGGACAATGGCTGGCTACTGAATGTCGGATCTAACAAAGTTTGGATAAAGGAAATGTCCATCAATCCAGGTTGACATAACCTATATTCCTTCCCAGGATTTGCTTCTCAGAGTATAGTCAAAACCGGCCTGTGTGCTTCAAAGGGGCTCGTTACCGTTGTTAGGCCAAATTGGTTAATCAGAATGATTATAGGATTTGGGGGGAGGGGGTGAGGTAGGAAATTAAGGTTCCATGTCTTCCCTACCTCGACCTAATTGACCAATTAACAACTCTAACGAGCCCCTGTGGTGTGCTTAGTGAAGCCAGGTGTTGCTACAGAGTAGTTAAAATGCCGAAAAGCGCATGCCTGAAGATAAAGACCTTGCATGTGCAGTGCAATTAGATTCCGGACTTCTGTAAATGTTAAACACAGAATGCTTCCCTGAAGCACAACAATAAAGCGAAAAGCTTACCATTAGACTGTCATTTCCGGTCATACTAAATTGGAAGAATCTCCTGCACATGCAACTTAACTTTACTAGCGCAGAATGGCCCGCTACGCGGGCATGTAGATCACGCTGTAATTCATATTCACGAATAAAGTTCAAAGATTTAATGCTTTACAATTCTTATACTACAGGAATGTATGGATATACAGGGGCAGCTATTTAATGGTTTACAGTCCCCCTTGTCTAGCACAAAATAAAAATTCATGGCACTCCCATTCGTGAGAGTTGTCCGATGGGATATGAATCGTGACTGCACGCCCAGTGGTTTCTGAGTTAGGAATGGGTGATATATATATCAGGGTGCGGGGTGAACTCATTTATCTTCTCGATTGGAACAAAGCGTTGTTTCAAAACCTGGTCCATGCGATGACGAGGTTATTATTTTTTTTTATTAAAAATAAACATACTCGTTTGGCAAATATATAAAAGAAGGATGGGTTTACATTGTAGATACACTTGGCAATAATTAGGTAGTTTAAGGTATTACAGCCTACAAATTCACCTTACTATTTCACGGTAATCCACGCCGTGCCCAAAAAATGTGGACATATATGATTTACTCTCCAATTATTCGTACATTTTATATTATTATCTTGTACCGTATTTGTTTACCTGCAATATTTTTTCCAACAACGCAACACATTCTTATATAGTATCCGGTAGTTTATACGTATGGTGTTCTATTTGGGCCAAGTTTGCGTCGCGTGGCGACTTTTAGAAACTCGCCACTCGCCACGCGCCGTGGACCTCTCCGGCGCGCGGCGACTGGCGACTTTCTGCTATCTCTTAACCTGCAAAAACTCGCCAGTCGCCACCCGCCGTAAAACACGGCGAGTTTCGCTCTATCTCTTAACCTGGAAAAACTCGCCGCGCGCCACTCGCCGGATGAACCACGGCGCACGGCGACTGGCGACTTTTGACTGTAGTGAAACTCGCCACTCGCCACGCGCCGTGGACATCTCCGGCGCGCGGCGACTGGCGACTTTCTGCTATCTCTTAACCTGCAAAAACTCGCCAGTCGCCACGCGCCGTAAAACACGGCGAGTTTCGCTCTATCTCTTAACCTGGAAAAACTCGCCGCGCGCCACTCGCCGGACAAACCACGGCGCGCGGCGACTGGCGACTTTTGACTTCTGGAATTCTCAGGACTTTTTCTCAAGTGCGCATGCCCGAGGAGCATCAATTATGCAGTTCCAATATCATAAATCACAGTCGCGATCTCATAGAATTTGAGGAAGTAAAAAAAATATGGAAACTGTTGAAAGAAATACGTCTTTTCATCTTTAAAAATAGGGTCTTGATAGTTTGTAGGGTTTGTGATGCAGGAAATATCAACCCAACAAAGAGCCGCTCTATGGATTAAAATAGCAATAAAGGCTCTCTTATACAAAGATATCGCCCGTTTTTCACATAAAACTTACGAAGAGAGAAATTCAATCATCCAGAGAAAATGTTAGCATTTTTTCTTACTTTTTTAATCAATATGACGATGACGCTCTATTCGCTTTCTTAATATTTCATACAGCATATTAGTTGACGTTGCTTTTATCTTGTAAAACAAAATTCCCGCGTCGAGTGCTTTATTGTATCTTAAATAAGGAACAATTTCAAAGCGATTCATTCTGAATTGAAAACGATATGCTGTTTTATAAATATATATAGGCACTTATATAAAAAAAAGATAAAAAAAACGATTGAAAATGTTGTCTTGGTGTTAACTTTTTAAAATATACCAGCAGATAATAACGAGAGTATGCAAGTTCTGCACAGAAACGGATAACGAGTATTTTAATAAAAAAATATCTGCACATTTGACAAAATTAGATTGCCCTATATGCGTATTGCATTAAAAAGAACTTGTTTCAAAAAACAACTATATTAATTATTACAGATAGCTTACATCTTCAAAATTAGTCACATAGCATCAGATGTAGCTGGAGAGTTCATTCATTAGAAATTATGTATATTTATGCACGAGGAAGAGATTTAAAATTAAATTAAATGACAGCATGTTTCGAACAAAATATTCCGATAATTGATGCTCCCCGGGCATGCGCACTTGAGAAAAAGTCCTGAGAATTCCAAAAGTCAAAAGTCGCCAGTCGCCGCGCGCCGTGGTTCATCCGGCGAGTGGCGCGCGGCGAGTTTTTCCAGGTTAAGAGATAGAGCGAAACTCGCCGTGTTTTACGGCGGGTGGCGACTGGCGAGTTTTTGCAGGTTAAGAGATAGCAGAAAGTCGCCAGTCGCCGCGCGCCGGAGAGGTCCACGGCGCGTGGCGAGTGGCGAGTTTCACTACAGTCAAAAGTCGCCAGTCGCCGCGCGCCGTGGTTCATCCGGCGAGTGGCGCGCGGCGAGTTTTTCCAGGTTAAGAGATAGAGCGAAACTCGCCGTGTTTTACGGCGGGTGGCGACTGGCGAGTTTTTGCAGGTTAAGAGATAGCAAAAAGTCGCCAGTCGCCGCGCGCCGGAGAGGTCCACGGCGCGTGGCGAGTGGCGAGTTTCTAAAAGTCGCCACGCGACGCAAACTTGGCCCAAATAGAACACCATATATACGAGTCTCAAATATTAGTCCCATAGTAAAATAGCTAGCTTTTATATAGCTCAGGGCAATTCAATTGAAGGTCAACCACGTATTGGAAAACACAATGTGGGCGATGGTTATCTACTCCATGCAAGATATGAGACTTGTATGAATACGTACACCCTACAGCATACATGTCGCACTTCAATTTTGATACTAATTTCATATCTTCTATCTTATATACTTGCAACACTGGGAAACATAATTTGGGTGTGGCCAGTCCCACTCCACCCCCTGTGACCCCATCCCAAATAGTTTTTGTCACTCTCCTGAGCAAGACCAGTAAAATGGCATAACATTTTTATCTCTACATCAAGAGGTTATCAAGAGGTTATCAAGTTACATGATAACACAATTTGGACAATGGTTATCTGCTGAATGTAGGATTTAATGCTTGGCCATGGGTCCTGAGGTAGACTGGGGTTAAGATTGTAACTGGGCACTATGACCTTGATATCATTTATTCTACTGTGTAAACAATTTCACTGCTTTCAGTATGAACTGTTTATTCTGGCTGTCTGTCTTAACCAATGATGGGTGGCATATCTTCACTGCCTTTTATGTGATAAATATTGTATGCCGAGAACATACTTGTAACATAGCAAAACAATATATGGGCGAACCCATCTCCCTATCCCCCGTCTAATATAGACCTATGTCACTCTCCTGGTCAATAAATTTCGAATGGCATATATATCTCTACGTCGTGTGGTTATCGAGCCATAAGAACACGGACGGACAGACATGCACTACGGTTTAAACGGTAAGATATACAAGTGAAGAAAGATACATGTAATATAGAGAAATTGTTTCAAATTCATTGTCACCTGTATGGTTTAAATTGATCGCCTATGTCAATATGTGTATGGTAGCCATTCTATTTCTGTATTATGCAGAAGCCTCTTCAATATTGTGTATTAGATTGACCGAAAGTGACACAACCGAACGTTCAAGGTTTTCACTCTATTGTTGTGTTTCAGCCGTTCTCGCGTAGGAGAGACGCACAACATGTATACATAGATATATATAAGAAATAAAACTACACAAAATGTAGAGTTAGAGCTAAACTGAATATTGCTCTGCTAAACCGGTTTCGTCCATTTTATGGACTTTTCAATAGAACTTTATTTTCATAATACACGTGAGAAACCAAATCTCATCCCGTATTACCCCGGAAGGGCGACGTATAACTAATATTATATACATATAGTTGCCTTGTAGTTGAACATGTGGTGTATAGATACTGTTCAAAAATATATAGCAGGCAAGGGCTTAATGGCTTATAAAAGACAAGATGTTATATTTATGAGATGCATTGTGTTAGTACCTTGAACCAGATCCTCAAACATTAACAAAACCGGTATATATATGTACATGTCAGCATGGAGCAGGCACATAAGAATATAGGCTATACGGAATAGGAAATTATGTATGTCAAATGGGCATGGTTTAATTCACTTACTGTTATACCCGCTGCTGAGAGCATGTAGCGGATAACCTCAGCTCTACCTCGTCCATTGAAGTAATACAGCTTGGCTTCAGCAGACATTATCGTTGTTCTGGCGTGGAAGGTTTGGAAGCATGTAACAAGGCGTGTCGATAATGAAACGAGTCAGATTCGCTAGAATACAACTCTCGGACGCAACAGCCTGTCCGCAATTTGTCAGCAGTAACCGCCTTGAATCAGGTAAGCCGGGCTAGATTTATTTTTGTGAGCGGAATATTCGGGTCAAGTATCGATGGGTTTATGTAAACAGTTGAAAGGTGAATGCGATATGTGATCCAATCCAAGGGTTCCAAATAAAACACCCGGAAAATTTGAATTCAGGATCGTACACAGGAGGGTGCAGAGAGCCGCGGGCGAACGACAATCTAGGTATACCATAAACCAAGATGGTAAATCAGAGAAATACCATCTAGACGTAACGCTATGAAAATTCGTGCGAAATGTTCGCCGATATTCTGCGAATATTAAGCCAATCACCATTTCTGACTTTTCTCTCTGGCAATGATTGACGTTTACTTCACGGAGATTGACATCTCGCGCGGCAGAATCTTTTGATATTTTCTTCCCCCTAACAAAGCCAGACTTTTTGGCGGGAGTAAACTCTTTGATCATCTCGGATTTGTCTGGAAATGATGCCATATTTGGATACTGTTTCCCGATAATGTTTATATATTAGTCCACGTGCTACCGCGTGTAATTACTGTGGGCGTGATTTCAACAAGTTAGCCACCTGATTGGCTAACAAATGTAGTTTCGTTTCAGGTTCGCATGGGCTTTATATATGGCTGAATTCAGATATAATATTCCGTGATATTGTATCTGAGTTTACTGAGATTGGGCGAACGAGTCATCTTCTCAACGTCTCCGCCCACGCTTCGAAGTGTGAACGGAGAAGTCGACTTGTTTATGAAGATGGAACGAGTGGACTTAGCCGGGTATGTTAGAACCCAGATTCTTACGGAAATGACGCAACATTGAGTTCCCTTAGAATACAAACGCTCCAGCTAAAATATTTAGCTGGACACTTGTGCCACTACTCAACGAGGAAAATGAGCAAATTACTGTACGAAAACGGATAGACATTCATATATCAGAAATTCGGGGTTGTATGAATGGTAAACGACTGCTTCAAAAGGGTGATGGTTATTTTATGAGAGATCCTTTGAGGACGTTCCCTCTGAGAAACTTGTAAATATATTTTAGGTGTACGCACTCTATAAAGCCAGTAATGACGCTGTTCGTGGAGAACTTGGGACTACCAATTACTTTTGATATCCTCAGGTCTCAAGCCCGATATTGGTCAATAATTGATGATTCTTACCTGATGATAGCCTTTTAGCTGAGCCTTATTCTTTATCATGTGATCTGTAGTGTTTATCGAAACAAGTATCACGCTGTCTAGCGAAGAAATGTCGTTATTTATGAGTGAAAATTGAACTCTCTAATTCTTGTTTACAGATGTGAAACAGTTTCATAATCAGTTCTCCGGTGTGAAACTTAGGACCTATCAATTTTTTAGTCTCATTTTAATAGGGAAACCTATCCTAATACTACTAAGTGTACTGAATATAGACATAAATTATCTAGATTCAGGCTAAGCTGTCATAGATTATCTATAGAACATGGGCGGTATAATAATACACCTATTAACGATAGAACGTGTGCCTTCTGTCCAAATGAGATCGAAGACGAAGTTAATGTACTAATTAATTGTAGCAAATATATATTGTATATATATCGGTCTTTAACCGAAACAGCAAGCAAATCTTGTGCAAATTTTTAATTTTCTATTCTATTCTATATCAAATACAATTGTCATACACGTCTGTGTACTCGATCGTACAACTTTTTTGGAGAACGTATAGTGTTTTACACGATTGGTTATGGAACTGTCAAGCAGGTTGACGTCTCTATACACCGTGCCAGCCCTGCTTGCAGATTAGGGCAGTGCAGTCATTACTCGAACAAACCATTTAAAATAACATCCAATGAACGGACGGCGTTGTAGTGTGCTTCGCCAGGTTCACAGACAAGCCATGATGTCACAAAGGCTGTTCGGAAAATCTATTAATAAACGACTAATCTTATTCCTGGCGAATTCGTCTTCTGTCATGGCTCGGCTTTGTCAGACGAATCATGACTAGGTATGATGGCGTATATATACTAACTCTCTGAACATCAAATCGTAAAACTTTTCTGTTCAGGCTATCTGAAACCTGGGAAGTTGATTTGTGAATTTGAGTGAGTAAAATGGCGAGGATTTCTTATAGAAGTCTTCTTAACAAATGTGACAACGGCGTTGTGGGAAGGAACATTGCATACGTTCATTTGACAATGGAGGTATTAATACGGTCCGTATTAATACCTCCATGATTTGACGTAGGTAAGTGATATATTGTGGTATAATGTAACTATTATTCAAACAATCGAAAATGTAACAAGATAGTTATGACCGAACAAGTTACAATGTGCCTTTGTGGTCAAGACAAAGTAACAACATAAAGTTACATGATTTCACGCTCAAGACAATGTAACAAGATAAAGTTACAAACTGACGTCAAATCAACGAAACACACATCTACAATGAATCTTTGTGGTAAAATACAAAAAATACTGTTACAAGTAACGTTGACTTCAACACCGGCAAATATATGATACACACAACGAAAGAAACAGCAGGTCAGTATTTATTGTACCATGTCTACGATCAAAATTATCTACGAATGGGTCATTTGAATGTTTAAAATCGGCAATTTATATAACAGAGCCTGGGGTTAGTCAGTTATCAATTACATGTATATGATATGATAATTAATAAATACGCTCTGCCTCAACTCAGTATAAGAGATCGTACCGATATTATTCCAGTATTTATAATTAATCAACTGAACCAGTCAAGACAAGTTTAATACTACTACCGTACAGGAGTAGCCCCCCGTTGATTAACGATCATTAGTGACACCTGAGGTCGCACCTGCTGCGCGGCGCGCGGTTGCCAGGCAATGAAGGTAGCTTGATCATGTGACAAGTATGTCACCGACAGTCTACAGGTGTTGATACATGTGGCCAAGAAAATGAAGTAGGGTAGCGTTAACACTGCAGTTGAATGTCGTCGTTGTTTGTTAGAAGATGCTACACGTTACCACCGAGATAGGTAAATCAGGAATACAAGGTTAGTTGGACAGAACCCGTTGGACATTATGGGACCTAATAATTATATTGCATTCTGATCAAAATCACGACATTTTATGATTTTAGATCTTAGTCTTAGATAGGCCAAACACCGATAGCCGGCGATAACAACACTGATAATATTGATCTTTTTTCATGTTGCAGAACGTAAAGAAATTAACAGCCAAGATAATTTGGTGACCAATATGAATATATAGAGCACCTAGTCCGAGCTTCCTACATGTATGTCCCTTCACGCCAGACGACGGATAATTTCTGAGATTGTATCGCTCGAACTAATAAAGCGCCATGCATGCCTCAAAATGGGAGGAGTGAAAGGTGTACACATGCATGTTGATGGAAAGGGCCCGATATGACCCTATTTCATGTCAAATAATTTTCTATTTCACTCAACAGTGAAGAAATAGAAGAAAAAGGAATGAATAATCAGTTAGAAAATTGGTTGATCAATGCTTTTTTTTAATTACTCGCTTAAATAATTAGATTGCAATTAATGACCAATCTATTCCCACTGAAAATCAATCTATTAGATTGAACATTTCTGTTTATTAGTATCTATTAGATTGATTTTTCAGTCCACAGATACATTCTGTTTTTTTTCACTCTTAATAGATTGAAAATAATTTCAATCAAACCCCCCAAAAAATGACATTTTAATCCGTGTAGATTAGATTCGTGTAGATTAGATTTTACCCCTAATTCCAGGCCAGGATTTACTGAGGGGTGGTTTGCCTTCACTCCAAAAGGGCACATCAAGGGGTTCGCTGTATGGGAAAAGGGGCAAATAGGGGGTTCGCTTCAGTTTGAAAAGGGCATTTGTATGAGAAAATATATAATATTTTCGAAAGGGGGGGGGGGGGTTCACCCGAATCCAGAAACCCCCAGTGGTTTTAGAATGCTTTTAATTCTCTAGAGACAATCTAATAAATTTTTAGAAATTTTCAGACAGAGCTTGACCCAATGTTACACCACACACACACCTTCTCTCGCTTTGCAATATTACTTTAAATCGTGCAGGCCATATGTAGAGTTGTTTTTAGGCCGTCATTTTATCATTTGTATAAGATGGATGTAAAACCATTTCTCTAGTTCACGCCAGAGAAAAAATAAATTCATCCCAAGATATATTTTGATTGAATTCACAACATTTATATCCATTATTATATTTTTAGGACACGAGTGCTTAATTTGTTGGGGTTTTTATTACAGAAAGAGAAAAGCGTCATTTTCCTGATGAACACAACAAGGCAGGTGTTCAAACATACAGGCTAACAGGAAGACGATATCTGCCACATAATTATGGAATATCCGAGGACTGGACTCCGCATGGCTCTTACAGAGAGATTAAATACACTGAGTAGGTCATTAATTTAGAAAACAGGGCTGTATCATAATATATAAGTTTGGCGTAAAAAAAAAAATACCGTTTTGGTAATCCCTCTAATAATTCCGCCTTCCTATCAAAAATCAATCACCCTCTAAAATTTTTGAAATCATGGATTATCTGCATGATTTTGAACCATTTTGTCAACTTCCTCTTCTAATAAATTTGATCACCCCCTGAACCAATTGTGCAAAATTTCACTTCCTTTGAATTATTAGAGGGATAAGTTCTTTCTGAACTCGCATTAAATCTTTGAAAAACTTCTCAAATAATTTACTCGAACTATGAAATATGTAAAATTTTCACCTTTTACACTGGTAATAGAGTAAATGCATTGTGGAGTCCACCAGAATGATCTTCACTATCCATGTCGACTACATCACCAAACTGTGGAGTATGCTGACAAGACCGATAGTCATGTTGTTCCTTTTTCACTTACAATGTATTTTATTTTATTTATTTTGTTACCCCACCAGGAATGGTCCAGACTGGAAATCTCGACTGAGATGGCTGCCCCACCCGCAAAATCCTAAATATCCAGCTGCTGAATTATGGCCGATTAAATGGCACAGCACCCGGCATTTCCCATGTAAGTTATGTGGGGGAGAGGGGTATTGCAAATGAGGAGTTTGCCTTTGTATGCCTCCTTTACACCTGCAGCCATCTAATAGGATAGTGTGGTAGCTGCTACAAATAAAAATATCCCAATGGGTTCCAATACCCCTTGGCTATCAGTTATTGTCTACAGTCAGCATTGCATGCATGATGCATTGTATAAGATGTATTTTTAGTACTTTGATAACATCATGTTGGTTAACAAAAATGTGATCTAGTTGGGTTTACTGTAGTTCTCTCAGTTTAGAAATACATAGGAAGTTGAACCAAGTCAGCTTTTGTCAAAGCCTTAATTTATGGGGAAAAATTTGTGCTGAGGTTCTGGTAGAGCATGACCAAATTCTTAGCTCAAAATATACTCTTCTATATAGCTTATAATCAAATCAAGTAATTTGATCTTGGAAATATAGATCAAAGTCAGTTATCTTCAACAATTTTCAGTTCTATTCAATTACATATGGAACAATTCTCAATTACATTTAGAAAATAGGTCAAGGTCAGTGATAGTCAATAGACTCCAGATCCAGGCATATGTGGTATAAATTTGAACAATGTAGATATAATCCTTCGTGAAATATTGTACTAAATAGAATCTGACCTGGATAAAATAGGTCAAGGTCAGGCAGCTTCAGCAAACCTCTGGACTATCGTCAGATATATACATAGTATTAATTTGCAAAGCCTAGCTATATTTCTTCATGTTATATCATAATAAACAGTATATGACCTTGAAAAAATAGGTCAAGGTCAGTCAACTGGAATAGGCTTCTAGTCCATCACCAGTTGCATATGTAATATGAATTAGGAAATTTTTAATCCTTCACAAAGTAAAGCAAATATTAGAATTTGACCTTGATAAAATAGGTCAAGGTTGGTCATTTTCAATAGGCTTCTGACCCTTCACCAGATGCAAATGTGGTATAAATTTACAATGCCTGGCTATAATCCTTCTTGAGGTATCATGTACACAGATGGACAGACAGATAGCTGACGACAACAAATACCCTTTGGGCAAAATTTGCCCGAGGGCTAATAAATCAGTCACACCCAAAACATCATGGAGTTATCAAATTTATTAGAACGGCATGTTGATGAGATGATACCAAAACATGACTGTTTCTATCTAGTTCTCACTACATCCACGAGGTGATCAAATTGATTAGATTGACTGATTGAAATTTTGGGAAAAAATCAGGGTACTGGGGATTGAATGTTAATTAAATGTTGAAGCAGGTTTACTGTACATGCTAGGGGAGTTCTACAACTCTCAACTCAGGATCAGAGCATGGCCAATTGTATGTGCATAATATTCTGTTCAATGACGAAATTGCTTTCACTATTTTTTAGGGAATTATAAAACGACGAAGACCGAGTGGGAGATTCACCCAACCCAGAGGGGGATAGGACGGAGGTGTTTATTCGGAGGGGTTCACAGGGCTACAGAAAAATCCACCCATGAAATTACACCTTTCATGCTGTATGGGAAGGGTAGAAGTGGTAAGTGTCATTCACTACAAAATGGGCAACCTGCACAATACCAACTATTTAATCAGATTCTGTGATTGCCATGCACTTCCAGTTTGGTTAAGGCCACAGTGAACCGATTGTTGTCGTGTTGTTACAGTGTATTCTGGAATATGCGTAAAAGCGTATGCCTGATGATAATGACGGTACTTTGCGGGTCAATATCATCAGGCATATGCTTTTCCGCATATTCCAGAATACACTGTAACAACAATGATAACAACAATCGTTTCACTGAGGCCTTAACCGAACTGGAAGTAAAAATGCAATGCACATGCAGTTACAGTATTCTCAGGCATAAGCTTTTCAGCATTTTTCAAAATACACTGTAAGAAAAAACAACACTTGGTTCACTAAGGCCTTAACTGGGGTAAAATTAACGATCAACTGACAGAACTGGCACTTCCAGTTCATCTTCAGGTCCTAAATTGTGCAAACCTCCCATTGTTCTGGTTTGAAAACGTCACAGAGCCAACAAACTTTTTATGTAAAATTGAGTTTTGTAATCACTACCAAGTTTTGTCACAACACTTGGATATAGGTGTTTGTGGCAATCTCAACACTTGGATATAGGTGTTTGTGGCAATCTCAACACTTGGATATAGGTGTTTGTGGCAATCTCAACACTTGGATATAGGTGTTTGTGGCAATCTGTTTGCATTCATCACTGAAATCAGACATTCTATAACCTATCTGTTAATGGGACCAAGCAGGTTTTTCATTAATCTACGTAAAACCCAGCTTAGCAGTCAATAGCTGCCAGGGTCAGACGAGCGAAAAATAATGGCAGTTGATTGGTCAGATGTGCTTACTCTCTCATCCATTGTGAATGTGTCGTTCAAACTCAAATTAGACAAAAATAATGGGTTTTCTGAATAATTTTGGGTAAAAATAATAGATTTTCCAAATGATTCCAGGTAAAATTAGGTTTATCTATGGAAATTGAACTTCTCAAAAAACTTTAGGGTCTAAAACGATGTCATTGAATCCCTGAAATCATTGAAAACTTTCAATCCTTCATGGCTGTTCCGGAGGCCTGTGAAAGTTAAAATGACAGATTAATAACAACATATTGTATATCAGCAAGTTTGATTTCCTACTACATGTACAACAAGTGATTCATAGAATAGGGTCAGTAACTTTAAAAGAAAAACATCAAAACATGAACCATCATTTTCAGAATTTTGAGGTGAACATGAATCAGGCAATCATGTCCAACACCAGAATTGCCTTTTGGTAAGTTTCATGTTTAATTCATTTCCCATTATGTTGTGTTTGCAGTGTCTGACATAGACCAGCGGAACGGGATGAGTATGGCGTCCCCAGGAGATAAATCGTACCAGGCCGTGGAATACTCATCCAACTTTCACAGACTCGGCTCGACTCGACCAGTCCCAAACTTCAGGTATTCTTTCAGCTTGTCTCGAGTGGACACAAGAAATGCCTTAAATGACCGATACTGAAACTGGCACATATACAATTAGCTTCACAAATTCATCGTTTCAAAATTTGTACTTAACCGAAGATAGTAATAGGTGAGATAGTAGTATATGTTGCTGTTGTATAAGAGTGCTGGTATGGGACCATACAATTGCCAATTCCCATACACACGTCCACTTCTCCGTTCACACTTCGGATTAGCCTTGATATAGGCAAGAAAAAAGAATTGATAAATAGACATGAAACTGCTGGTGGTTGGGTGGGCATGGGTTCCTGTTGCTTCCTGGAACTTGATAATGTGATGTAATATCACTGTAATATCACTTGTCTTTATTGCACCATGTAAGCGTCCTGTCTGTGTCTTGTGTGCTGTCCTCGGTGTTGTATAGGGTGGATGTAGCAGGAATGCAACTTAGCTGGGTGGTGCTCAGTTGGTTCGTCGCGATATAGCTGAAATATTGTTTAAAACGACGTTAAATTCTATTCACTCACTCACCTAGACACGAAATCTCATTTGAATTTTAAAATATGCCATATGAGTGAGTTATTGATTGGCTATCTATCGGACCACCCCTACCGCCATATTAGGAGGAATAACGGGACTACTGAGAGAATACGTCACAATACACACAGTCGTTGGGTATGTTCTGATTGGCTCTTCTCTGCTTGGTAGATGCAATTGATACATCGGATTTGAATGCTTTCGGTGGTCTGATACATCAAGTCCAATTCGAAGTGTGAACGGAAAAGTCGAATTGTGTATGAAGATTGCATAGACCCTGCATTTATCAATCATTTAAAGGTGAACTGCAAAGCTGTCAAAACTTATACCACCAGAAAATGGGAGCCACAACTTTGGAAAACGTCATCGATTGCCTCCCATTGTTTTTGGAATGTAATGACGTTTTGGTGGTCCTCACTCATTCATCCGACGTAGCATGACGTCATGTAAAATGATACATTAACTAAAACTTGAATGGAGGAGACCTCAATAAACCATAACATTCTACACGCAAAGAGAGACAAGTGATGCAAGTTTTCAATACAAATTTATAACAGGCTAACTTTAATATTGATGTTAGTACAATTTAGCAAAATATATTCGCCCAAAAATCATATTACAGTTATATCACATAACACAAGATGTATGTAATCAATATTTTAGAAAAGAATTAGAGGCTTACAGTTCACTTTTAAGATTCCAACACTAGAAAATCCCACTACGGCAGTCATGAAGTTTCGGGTATGATCTTCAGGATAATTTATCTACGTTACAAGATTATCCTATCCCCATTTTTCTTTTCATTACAAATATTTGTTTGGAGAATCACAATATTATTGATGAGAACATTTTTTCATTTCAGTGGTGGCAATACGAGAAAGCCAGACACATTTATACCACTTCAGCAAAGTTCAGCATTCACCAAGTAAGTAGATCATTGTTCTATCATGTAGGAATCGTGAGACCAAAGGAGACAATAATATGTCTGGTTGTAACAAGGAGTCTTGGGCAGGGGGATGTACAATAGAAGCTTAGGTAGACCATAATTTGTAAATTCAATAATTCCCCTAAAAAATTAGATCACCCCAGGCTATTAAAATGTGAACAACCCTCAATTTTGTGGACAAATTCCAATCGATCGTTCTAAGAAATT
>JAVTVY010053361.1:0-27535 GCA_036873755.1 Hanleya hanleyi
GGAACAATAGCTCAAGTTGGCTATATCCCAAGTGGAATACAATAGCTCAAGTAAGCTATTCACCTATAGCTTTGACGATAAAATTTTCTGTATTCCAAAGCACATCTACTAATAATCACCATTGGTGAATAAACATATGTGCTGATCTTTCATATATTCTGCATATCATGCATGTAATTTATACCATTTTCATAGCCAATTATTTTTATCTGCACAGCAAAATTTATTGAGTAAGATTTATCACAATATGGAATATTGGAATTGAATATCATATTGATCAGTCAGTTCTATGAGGGAATCGATATGGGTTAAAACTGTCATGGTTTCACTCAATCTAGGTAAACCAAGATGGTAAATCAGGGGAATACCGTCTAGACGTAATGCTATGAAAACTTTGTGCGAAATGTTCACTGATATGGCATATTCCAAAAAAAAGTAGTCCATTGACTCCCAAAAATAAAACCGTTCGTTATATACATAATTTTGGTTTCGCTTAACTTCCTGGGTGTGCCAGAGTGCAATGAAATAATTTTGGGAGCATGGACCACTAAAATATTAGTTTTAAATGGATTGTAATATACACCCTTGTTATTCTAGTTGGACAACAGGCTGAGGACATTAAGAGCATTCAATCTAGATAGATTAGTCAGCAGCTGCAAAAATAAATTTAATTTATAATTTTGATTGCTCAAGGACCGACCAAAGTGAAATTATCCAAAACTGTGAACTCAAAATATGAAATAATGCGTTCGGAACATGCTGTGAAACCCAAACCAAGGTTTTCAAGGTTTTGTGATCTGTACATGTGTAAATAAACATTGATAGGTTTCTTTATGTAAACTATTTTGAAGATTTCGACCAGTAAATACCATGTGCAGCAGCACTATTCGACTGCATGGCCATGAATGTACAACGGGCTAAGTTTGTTGCCTGTTTGCTAACATCATTTTTGACGGATAGTAAATGACATTAGCAATGACCAAAAAATACTATCACCTCTTGCTGTTTTGTGTGTTGATTAATCAATTGCAGCTGGCTCAAGTTGATTAAACTATGTTAAACTGTGTGGATATCATGGATGAAACAGTCACATTGTGCTTTATTTGTCAACTTTCCGCCATTTTGCTAACGTCATTGTTGACCGAATTCGTGTGCGGTTAGTGCAGAATTAACTCCAGCAATACTGGGAACCAAACCATGAGCTATAACCACGATTAAATGTATTATTCTGATTATTACTTTACTTCATGTGAATAAAATGCACATCAGCAGCGTTTTTGAGATGGAATGTGAAAATACTGTAATTTTCCGTCCTGAATTAACATTCGACGATCAAAATCTGTCCAACTATGACGTATGCATGTCTGACTTCCGTCCAGAATAACGTAAGAATGGAAAAATACTCAACGCACATGCCATTTGATGACGTAAACTGGACGACGACTCGGGCATGAGACGTGGTCCAGCATTCCGCTACAGATTCCATTACCAAAGGATATAAAATCGATAACCCCTCACGATTTCCGTGCATAGTTTCCTGCACTGAATGCTTAGTCGTCGAATGTCATATTTACGGACAGAAAGTTTGCATCGTGACTATTTGAATTACTATTTCTGTCACCAGTTCGAGTTGAACTTACCACGCTTCCTTTGACAATATGGCGTTGAAAAGGCCCGAATACGAGGCTACATCCGGGATCTTTACCCAATCATCAGGACTCTGTTCACTGCGAATGTCAGCTGCCGATTTTGACTGAATTCACGTTCGCAATAAAACACGTTTCTTATATTTATTTCCGTCAAGAGATACTTCAATTGTTTGACAGAAATAAAAATACAGCCTTTCATCATTGCCGGCGAAACTGAATAGCGTGGAAATAAGCCGAAGCTAATTCCCTAAAATGTCAACATTTCGACCGTCAGTACCACTGACTGAATTTGACGACGTTCGTCAAAATGTGCAGCAACATAAATTCAAAGCTATGTTATTGAACAACACTTAGTTTATTAATTGAAGAACGAAGAATAAGACTTGAACATGAAGAAACACATATTTGTGAAGGTAATTCCACTGTTTATTTACGGACGTGAGTGCCCTAAACATGACCACTAAATATTCGGGACTACATTCCGTCAAGAAATGACATGGTTTCACATATAAATTGTAAAAAAAAAAAAAATCCGACAGACATTTGCTACTTTTGTTGGTATTCGAAGGTAAACACTCTCTTCCTTTATCAAACAGACTCAGCAGATAGAAGATTAAATTTGCCAATTAGGATATTGAAGCATGGGAATATTTGACGGCTGTGTGGACTACTTTTTTCTGGAATATGCCATATGCTACGAGATCCCATAATAAGCCAATCACAACAAATGCCGTCTTTTTCCTTCGACAATGATTGACATTTAATTCACGGATATAAACACCTTCAGACGGCACAATCTTTTGATATTTCCTGCCGCCTGACAAAGCCAGACTTTTCGGCGGGAACAAACCATTTGATGTCCACGCACACTGTCTGGAAATGATGCCATATTTGGATACTACTTCCTGATATGTTTACTGTTTTGGTCCATGTGCTACCGCGTGTAATTACTGTGGGCGTGACTTTGGAATTGTTTAAACAAGCTAGCTACGTGATTGGCTAACAAATACAGTTCCAAATTCGCATGGGATCTATATAGGGCTGAATTCAGATATAATATTCCGTGATATTGAGAATGGGTTTCACTTTGTATCATTTGTGCCCCAATGGGTGTGATAGGTTTATTGTTATGTGCCTTGTTTTCAGGCTTCCAATTTAATGTAGAGCTAACTGAAAATGGCATGTTCTATGCTGAAATTGATTTTCATTGTATTTATACCAATTGCCCACAAAAGATATCTTGCGACTTGCATAAGCTGAGAAGATGCTGTCATTCGTGATTTACAAGATTCGAAAATTACTGATTTTACGGTTTTTTTTTATTTATTAAAATACTGAATGGAATTCATTGGAGAATGCAAATTGTCTCCATTTCCGAACAATTTGCACAATGTTTTCTTTGCAAAATACTTTCTTTTATGCCTTATTTCTTTTCAGATGATTTCTTTTCTTCATGAACTACATATACTTGGGGTTCCGCTCCTTTGCATGATCTAATTTATTTGTCGATTGTGAAATTATAAAGTGTGCTTTTAAGTTGTCAATCTTAACCACTCCAAACTATGATATAATATCATATTATTTCCCCCCATTTTGGTTGATCTAGATTGCCCCTCCTCCTGCCTGAACGATCATTAAAAATCTACTCACCACCGCCAAAGCCATAAATTATATGGATACCCTAGCTGAATATATCATTGTGTAATACCCTGCATAAACGGCAGCCTCCATGTTCATCACATCATGCCATGTGTATTTATCCTGGTCGACCACCTATGAGTTAATGAGTTGTAAAAAACATTGATCAGAACAAGGTACACATTTAAATGAGGGTTGAAAATGTGTTGAGAAATTGTCAGAAAGAGAAACATCCGCAGTATATCATCATCAGCATCATCCTAACAGAAAATTTGTTTTTCCGATATAATGGAGATAAGTTTAGTGAGCCACGTGCACAATTAAATATATTAAGAGCGAATGTTAACAACCGTGTTTTGATTGCAATTGTTGTTTATGGGTTACTTTCCATACAGGTTTAGTAGCCAGTAAACACAATTGTGCTTTATTTGACAAAGATGTGAATAAATATTTTAATTCTTTACATTTTGTACTATTTATTTTGAAACAATCATTCAAAAAATCCCTCGTGGGGTTCTAATTAATCATTTTATATTGAGTAAAAGCTGTTCAGAAGCATACAACTGATATATATGAAGAGGTTTCCATTGCCCTGATTTTCCTGAAGATGAGAGAAAACCTTTGAACCTTCCATCTTTCTCACATCTAGAGTACAGAAACCCTTGACAATGTGATCTCATTGCTCTGCAGGCAATCGTTATTAGCAAACTTGCAATGGTGCCGACAATGAAGGACAGGACTCGATGTCCGACATTGCATAAACCTTCATACATGTGTATTGAGGCAGTGATCAACTGAATGTACAGGTTGTCTGTTGATTAGAGCTGAAACGAATGGAGAATTCCGACATTGGAAGCTTCTGCAGTACTATTCAAATAGTATTCGAACATTCGTTTGCAAGCCTGAAACACCTGGCGATGCGGTAGTCAATCCGTTGACTGACATTGGCTGGTAAACATGATTTTAGCTTCCCATGTTATTTGATCTAATTTTTACAAATAAAACATATGGAGTGTAATTATGGTCAACCCAGCCAGTGTTCTCGAGAAATTAGTTGACAAAATTGATCGCCAGTTGTGAACAACAACAGCAATATTGCCTTGTGTGTAGCATACGATAAAAATGGAAAATTACAAATGCTAGATCTTACCATACAACTTGTATCTGTAATGAGTACAGGTATCAGGATTCTTTTGACAGCCTTATTGTATACATTACGGTAATTCCCCTAATAATTCAATCACAGGAAGTTCACCTTTCAACTCTGTTATTCAAACACAGGGGAAAAGTAGCATCCATCCTCATTCAAATTGAAGAAAAGTCATATAATGACAAAATGGGGCACTTTGTAGCTGGTGCCATCAAGAATATTTCCAGATAAAAGCCATTTTTGCTGCACTTCCGGTGGTCGAATTATTAGGGGAATTACCGTAAGAGATGGAATATTCAATTTCAGTCAGGGGAGAGAGGGGAGTAGACCTAAGCACAGGCGGCTGGGACAATCTATATGCCGGCGCCATATTGAACGAACGTAAAAAAAGAGAAAAGGCTGGAAACGGTGTTCAAGGCTTCTCGCCAAACGGGCGTAAATAAAGCTTTATCTTCTCCGAAAACTATACCACCTTTCCCCTAGGAATGCTCATGCAGACTTGGGTCGTCAACACAGGGGTCGAAATATTCAAAATATTTTACCTGTCATACGAGACGACCAAAATGTTTACCTGTCACCTTTAAGAATTACCTGAACATGCAATCGTTGAAATTGTCACATACATGTAACTCAAGATTAATGACAAATTTAGATGTTGCAAGGCACTAATAAATTAATGACACCTTGTTTACTTGCACTTATAACAGGTGTTTTGAATGAATTTTGTTGAAGATAAATTTTGAACACCAAAACAAAATTATTGGCTACCTGTCAATAGAGACAGGTACTTTATTTCTCTACCTGTCTCTTTCAAAAATTACCTGTCAGAGACAGGTAGGCAGGTGTAAATTTCAACCCCTGTCAACACCAGGTGTTTTATCCGAGTTTTAGCCGTCAATTCAAAATCAACCCATTGGACTGTTTACCTGAGACAATGACCCAGTTTACATACGAATCGCCATTCCTCGGTCCTTTCCGCCTCCGCTCCGACCAACTCGAGTTGGAAATCCCCTACGCGTCAGCCGGAGCACGTGACCTACCAGCGGATCAACGGAGGCGGAAAGGACCGAGGAATGGCGATTCGTATGTAAACTGGGTCATTGTCTCAGGTAAACAGTCCAATGGGTTGATTTTGAATTGACGGCTAAAACTCGGATAAAACACCTGGTGTTGATGACCCAAGTCTGCATGAGCATCGCTGGGGTTCCTAGGGGAAAGGTGGTATAGTTTTTGGAGAAGATAAAGCTTTATTTACGCCCGTTTGGCGAGAAGCCTTGAACACCGTTTCCAGCCTTTTCTCTTTTTTCACGTACGTTCAATATGGCACCGGCATATAGATTGTCCCAGCCGCTTGTGACCTAAGTCATGAGTTTTCCCAACTTTCGTTTTCTGCCTTAACCACGTGGAGAATCAGAATGAGGTCACGCTGTCGGGGTTCGTCTAAGAACTTCATTAGCGTAATCCAGAACACAAGATTCATGATGCTGCTGTAATTTCAACCGATTTCAAATGTTGTGCAGCATTATTTATTATAATTTATTAGTGTATCAGGTATTTGAAAATTAATGCGAGACTATTGCTAGCCATTTTGACAGTGCCCTAGACCATTTGCATGTTGCAATGTTAAGAGGTCATCTCGAATATTCAAATGTCATTTTACTATTCGAAAATACAGAGTTTTAACATACTGCAAATGTATTCAACTATTCATTTCAGCTCTACTGTTAATTCTACCGGATTGTTTACAAAAACGTTTGATTAAGTAGGCAGGGTGTATTTATATAAGACAATTGGTGAAACATTTACAGTAGGCCTGTTATACATTGTAGTACATGTAGTTGAATCGACAATACAATCCTGGTCTACATGTGTATGGTGTATATTTTGTGTCCCCTCTGAAGGAACATGGGCTGTCTAGTAGTTGTAGGGAAGAGATAATTACTCATTTGTTTAGCCTCTGAACTGTTAATGTTGGGGATTAAGTAACCTTTGAACCTGAGCCACATCTCAATTGATCATTAATAGGGAGTGGCAACTAATTAACATAACTCATGTTTTTATGCAAATACGCAAATACAGTATATATACATAGCAAAATGATAGAATTTTATGTACCAAATAAAAAATAGTAATGTGTGTGAATAGTATTAGTACTGTATTTTGTATGTACATTCACACATGTACTACCGCATTTCTAGTATAAATCAACTGTTTTGTCCAAGCATACATGACACATTTAAACCAGGCTGCAGTGTACATGTAAATTTTTATTTCCTTTCTCTCCATTTTGTTTAATGGCATGATTTGAGTTCCTGTTCCATGTTTTTTGTACTTTGCAAAGTTAGATCAATGAAAGATAATCTGTTTCTGGTGTAAGCTTCTGGTGTAAGCTTACATGTGCAAGAAGGACTGGTAAGTCTGATGTCCCATGAATATTTCACACACCTGATTTTGCTTGATAAAAGTAAAATTGGGCAACATATACATGATTGCTGCATACATTTCTGTGTCAACAGTGGTGATTTGGTGATTTCTAATATGTGAGCGGTTGATCAGTCGCATTCTTGACAAGAAAATAATTCTTAATTAAACAACAACAAAATTCAGAAAATTACTGTAGTCCTTCTTTTTAGAATTGCTAATAACTTTTTGTTTTTATCTCTGACACCTGCAAACTTGTAAAGTGTGTTCTACATGTATGGGTTATGATACATTAAACAGTCCCGTTCTGAAATATGCCATTTACCAGAAGAAGAGGAAAAAGAAAGCCGTGGACATGTTGAGAAGACCTGCCTTGATCAGAGTTAAAGACAAATCTTTTTGACCATCCACTTCATTGTCCTAACTGTGTTTTTCCGCACATCATGCATATATATTAATCACAGTAAATCAGTCAATATCATGACTGTTGACATTGATACATATACAGCCTTCTTGTTTCTCAAGAGGCATGCACCTGCATCTTGCGTGTTCCTTCAAATAATATATTAAAATACTCAAATTATGAAACATGTTCCCTTCATATACTTGCAGGTAATCTCTAATTTGACACTTTTCGGAAATCTTTTGGACCAGTTTAAGGCAAAATTTATTCTGTCATCTCATCTAAGTAAAATCATGATGGTAAAGATGTAATCAATATGTACCTAGTTCCTGTATTGAGCCTTTCGATTTGGCTTCACAATATAATCCTTCCAGCAGTCTTTGCTAGAGACACTGTATACATAAGCAAATTCTAACACATTACATCACTCATCTTGATCAAAGGAGATTACATTGCTGAATAGTTTGTTGGCCATCACGATGGGTACAGCACTTCTATTTTTTTTTGCATTCGTTTTAGCAGAAACCCATCAAACTTTGTATACTTCTGGAAAGCCAAAACCTTGATCAATTGGATTCTCAAAATTGTTTGTTTGTTTGCAAAGGAAATAAAGCAAAATAAGATGTTGAACGGAAAAAATTGGAGCGAATAATGCATTTTTCCCCACATACTTTGTGACGGGTCTGTCGGCAGCAAGCCACAGAAATGGATAAAAAATCAATGAAAACCTCATCCTAACTCCTGTATTTTTGAAGTTACACGACTGGTAAAGCGTGGTGTATATTCCACTTCCACAGGTGATTAAAACTGCCAACGATGACCGGCAAAGTTTATTTCCATATTTCTATGAGTCTTGATCCACAAAGTTTGTCAAACAGTTTTCCATTTCGTCCAAGATGGTTTCTCCTGCCACCCGACGATCCGATCGGTATGCGTAATTTTGCTCACGTGACCTCTATTGTCCAACAGATAGGAGACAAGTGTAGACAGTGGCTGGAAGGATGAAATTACATCATTTTTAATCCAATCGTATCCTCCATCTTATTTTCGCCATCCATCCCAGGTGATGTCATATATAGAAAGGGGAAAGGTCATGCTTTCCAATGAGAGGTCAAACATTGAAAATGGCCAGGTGTAACTTGAGATAAACACTGTCAAATGGAGTCGAAAAAAGGACGATTTCTCCGTTGAATTTTTATGTTTTCATGTTTATTTTGCTATAAAACTGGAGCAAATAACACTGGAGCAGGCCTTGTGATTTGTATGGGCCCTGGCGAGTGATTAAAGCACACCTAAAATCGTGCGAGGTGTGTGGTTAGCACACCTAAAATGCACACCTAAATTTTTTTAAGGTGTGTGATACAGTGTTTGAAATGTTAAGGTGTGAATTGAAATAAATGTGTGCTGGCCGAGAATCCAGCCATTCATGGATTCTCGCAGCAATGTTTCAGGAGAATCCAGGGGGAACTAATATTTACTAGTTTACTCCACATTAGCTATGAAAGATAATGAGGTAATAATAAAATCAAGAAACACTGTTTTAATTTTTTTTTTTTTTGTATTTAAAACTCACACAATCAGTTAATGAGCTTGAGCGAAAGGCTGAAAACAAGATTGGCAAAATAGAAATAAAACTCTGGAAAACCACAAATTGTAAAACAAACTGACTAGGACAGGCACATGGCAATTTTTACATCGTCATCATCATCACTTCAATCATTCAATCCATTCACTTGCCTTCAGTAACAGAAATTTGGAATGTCAATCAGTTTCAATTTTCAAACACTCGCGATGTCCATCACTGTTTACGTGTCTAACCAAGTTTGGCTTGAGCAGGTATCTAGTTTCATTTTTGTCGCAACTGACGTCGGCTACTATTTTGCCTCAATACACCTGCAGTGTAGTTGATCGTAGTGTTTCTGGCACACTTTGCAAAAGGCCTGTACCACCTTATCACCCACATCGTTAAAATGGAATGCAAAGTTATCTCTCCGGCTATTTTCCCAAGGACACAGGGCCGTTTTTCTAATTTGTTTCCGCGTTTTTAGGCCCTGTGTCGGAAGCCATATCATGCATTTCATCCTTTCGTTTTCCCGTGACACTTGTTTCAATGACAGCGATTGGCGGGCTGCCATAAACGAGCCAATGATAACGCTCGACAGATCAGCGAACATACTCGGACTGGAACGTGGCGATAGATAGATGATATAGAGTCCAGTTTTCGACAGCAATAACTGTATGCACGTTGATGATCGGCAAACGGGGCTCAATCGTAAGTTTTCCACTGGTGACGTTTAATTTTACCTTCAATTCTACGCGAATCCGTTCCGATTCGCCCGGATGCCCTGTCAGGCGAATCTTCACGCGAATGGATCGGCAGATTCGCGTCAAAATTTGGCATAGCGAAAGTTTGAAGGGGGTCATAAAGTTTAAGGCGCACGTTCAAAACGCACCTCAGTGCCTCTTCAGGAGCGTTATGGTGCGCGTGCGCGATCGCGCGCCTCAAATCACAAGGCCTGCTGGAGTGTGCATTGTGGAGACAGGGTTCCTATGTTTTTCTACAAATCTCCGATGCAAACACAATTTCTAGCATTCCAAAGACAACATATAAATTTTAACAGTTCTGAGGGAATTGATCGTCAGCAGGTCATCTTTGCCAGGGGAAATAATCGGTGAAAGGATTAAGTCTGCAAGACCTGGTTTCCAATTGAAAGTGCGCATAGTCTAATTGTTAATAGAGAACAAAACATGTTGTTTATTCTTATGCAAATTAGATAGACGACAATTTGTTTTTTCACTACCATTCAATGCAGATATATGTATGTCCATGGTCGCCTAATGACGGATGTCTCTTTGTTCGATATATTCTTTGATTTATTGGACAAAACTGACCTTTTTGACCTCCATTTTAGAGAGGTAGTTCTCTCTGACCTGTTAAATGCAGAACTGTCCTTTATGCCCCATGTATATCCTCCTTCATACCCAACCCTACGTTCTATGATGGACAACATCAATGACACCAACAGTGGTCCAATCAACGAGTGCCTAAGAGAGATCGGTCAGCTTTAGCGATCATGAACAACAACAGGGTTAAACTTAATATTTTTGAGAATATCAGAAAAATGACAAAACTGAATTTTTCGTAGGAAAACTCAATTTGAAAATTTGCCCAAAACTCCATTTTTGAGAATTTTTAATTGGGATGACCACAAGATTGCCCTAGATATTTGTCCTATATTTTCAGTAAAATGTCCTCTTTCTGTCCTGTATTTTTAAGAAAAAGGTCCTATATTTCCACTGGAGACCAGTTGAAGGCCTGCTTTTGACTTCCATCAAGAAGATAGTTTCATCTGACATGTCTGAACACCAATATTCGAGTATATATTTTTTGCCTCTTTGGAAGAGTTACATATTGAAATGTGAAAATTTCACCCTAAGATCCTCTCTGAAAATGCCCAAACTAAAAGTGCGTAAAATGAAGGGTAAATTTTCCAAATTTCCCAGGGGATGACCCCCAGACCACCTGCTTCACACAGGTTTCAGCCCCGATTTGGCCCCCTTCCCACTCTTGAATTTCTTCCTCCAAGCGTGAAGATAGAATAATGCAGATTTTCAAAAATCACTCCGAGAAGTGATTTCATCTAATTTTTTTCTAGGAAGCATGCTGGTTCCAAATCTCAAATTCCAATTTTGTAGTACATGCATTCAGGATTATTCAAATGCAGTTCTGGTTGATCACACATACAACCTTGAATATCATTTTCTTATGTTGATCTACATACATGTACGTGTCCATACAGTTTCCTGGTATATTGAACTAAAACATGTATGTCTCGAATGGGAAAAATCACTGAGCAAATTGTGTTTGTCAGGACATAAATAAATACATATTTTCTTGAACTGGTAACATGCTGCCTTGATCTAAATTGTTTGTCCTTCTGGCAAGTTCTGTGCAGAAATATATGTATGTATTAGAGCACATATGTACATGTGATACATGTATGTTGAAGATGAATAGAAATATTACAGTCTCCAAGCTGAATTGTCTTGAAATATTTTCGGTGGTGGCATTCCTTATATCACTGTTGCCAGGGTCATATGACAATGAAAGCTAGAAGTGGCTAACCACATGTTAGCTTATGATATGTCCTACATGTTGGCAGGTTACCAGGACAACCATATGACACATCTTTCTTCCATCAGACCTATAGTACATGTACATATGTCTCACAGGCTTTTGCTGCATGTACATGTAACAGGTTCTGGGGTTAATTGGTTTCCTGTTAATTGGGATGAGCCTTTGGTCAGTCAACCAGATTGATGAGTGCCAGGATCAGAGCTATGTCATATACAGCTGCTCTCCTGAGGTTACAGCTGTTAAAGTCAAGTTTTCATGGTTTTGTGACCAACAAAGCCATATAAACTTGGCTAGATCATGTAGATCATAGGGAAATATGGGTAGATTTGTAATATCTCTTAATATTCCATTCCAGGATTTTTTGTCTTTTGGGTGGAATTATGACTGAATTTTTTTTTTCTCCATAAGGCATACTGTTATTTCCCCACCCCTCTCCAGTAAATTTTGTTGTGGTTGGCTGCCTTCACCTCTTTCATGCCGTTTACGTGTACATGTAGGGTCCATTTTAGAGAGTATTATATTTTATATTCTGTTTCTGACTCTTGAATCAGCTATCCATAATATTAATTATCTTCAAATTTGAGTACATGTATATTCTAGAAACAAATGGAAGCTTATCTTCTGCTTCATGTAATAATTGAATTTGTATGCCCTTTTCTTCTGTATATTTTCTCATTAAAGTACATGTATATGTGTTATATGTTTGAGTTGGTGAGAAAGGGACTACATGTAATAGGACAGTCAGGGGCAGATACAGCTTTTTAATTTGGGCACCTTTTGGCTGGGGGTCTAGACATTCTCAGATGCTCTAAAACGCATCAGACGCATTTCCAGACAATAAATTTCCATATGAGATTATGTCAATTTCAGGGATTCCGCCAGAAAAAAATCTGGGTCCGCAAATACGAGGGAGCGAAGCGACCAAGTCTGAGGGAGCGTAGCGACCGAAGGGGGAGAGTCCGAGAGGGTGGTTTCCCCCCTCGCGGCGGCAGAAGATTTTTGATAATTGCCGTTTAAATTGATGACATGAGAGAGCGTCTAGAGATGGATTTTATAATAAAGATTAACAGCAGAAACGTCTGTTTAAAGTCTATTTACACTCTTTGCTACGTATGTATTACCGCGATAATTTGAACTTGGAAGCAGAAATCTCCCGGAGCGATCGCTAACCGAGTCGATACGCGGACGTGGTGGAGAACACCACATGAACAGATTTGGATAGTGAGAGCTGAAAAACATCATGGCAAACAAAATTATGCCCTCAGATGATCTGATAATATACCCGAATGGTGACAGTTGTTAACTTGACCTTCCAGAGCTTCTACTTTCATTTCCGTGGCCTGCGCTGGAAGAGCACTTAACACAAGAAATCTGGCTGGATGGACAGACTTTAGTCGCAGATTGTTAGCTGAAATTGGAGTGCTATCATACCTCGGGAAGCGGGAAATTTTCCACGTGCTTCAGAGAACCGTCGGGTCATTGTCCTAATTCCGGCAATTGCCGTCTTTTCAAATGTGAATTTCCACACATGTTTTCATTGATATTCACGAAGGGAAGACTTGGAGGGATATAAAGTAACATTTTAAACCTTTAGCTACCATTTTACTTCATAACAAACAAGGGGAATTTTTATTTCATTCAGTGGGGGGAATGGGTCCGTCAAATGGGTCCGTTGACGGACCCAAATAGACCCTAGCGGAAACCCTGAATTTTTATGAAAAAATTGTCAAAAATGTTATATTACGTCCCTTTTCATGAGAAAATGAGTCTTTTGTTGCAGATTTAGACTTTTGAGAAGATATTCTATGAAATCCGTGAGATTTCTAAACTCTTCCGTGAGACCGGGAGGTTAGTCCATATTTCTTGATACTCACGGAAATTCTGTGAGACTTGGCAGGTCTGTTGAAGTCTGCTCGAATCAACCTCGCTATCAGGGGTCGCTGCGCAAACACCTTGTTCCACACAGCCCGCAAGACGATAACTTCCGGCTAGCATTCAGTGTAGTTTAAGTTATCATTTCCCTCGAAGTGAAGTTCATATGAATTGGGTTAGTGAAAGTAACACGGCGGTTCGCATTGGCAATTTACGTCTTGATTTCGCCACTTAATTTTTGAAGTGACAAACACAAACGTGAGTAAACCATCTCAAAATTAAATACAAAACGTAAATTTGCTGCATAAACTAAAATACCTCGATTTTTTGGTCATAATTTGAGCGTTTTTTGTTTCTTAATTTGAGCATTTTTAGACCTCGTTTATTTTGGGCGCCAGGTAACGGTATAAAATAAGGCCTGTATCTGCTCCTGACAGTCCCAAGGTCAAACTCTCTAGCCTTGAAAGACCCGACACAATTTCATTGCCCATGTTTCATCGGCCAAGGTTAGGCACTGGGCAATGCTTCAATATTGGCAATACCATAAATATTAGAAAAAAGTGACTTTCAAAATACTGAAAATCCAAACAACTTTCATTGTAGAAGATGTTCTTTTCTTATAGTTAGAGATGCCAGCAGAAGGCATCGCTTGTTAAAGTTGGCGAATAAAATAAAATACAGCAAATATTGCCAAGGTAAATGACCTGGCCGCATGCTTATTTTGTGACCAAATAATTATGCATCAGTTTTAATTATTGACATCTGTGGAACAATAAAGCATTGTACAGTCATTTTCCGTGCGCAGCGCCACTGCTCCATGCACAGCGCCCTCTAACGGCTGTCTAGAAGGGCTATCCCAAAACAATCAGAAATGACCGCAGATAAACGGGAATCCTCTCACGTCATCTGTGGATCGCATGGGTGTACTGCATAGTTTCAAACAAATAATGAGATTAAATATCATGAATCGCAACATTTATTCCTCATATTATATACTGAAATATATTTTTTGTATGGATTTGCCAATTATATTAGTTGGCCGTATTCAGACTAGACGGATTAATAGTTTAAGCAAGTATATTTGTTGTCGGAAATGGGACTCCAGCTCCCTCGTGTGTTTATGAATCGAAACCGAGGCTTCACCAGCTCACACATTCTCCCGCAAAATCTGAATTTGACAGCTGTCAAACAGCATGGTTCTTTTGAACGTTGCGGTAATTTCTTCAGTGAAAAGCCAGTTCTACCTGCCATGCACAATGTTTCAGTTTGCTGAAGAAACACTGGTGCGGACTGTCATAGAGCATTTGTTGGATACGGCAAAACAGCAGGACCCACGTGAGCTTCACATTGAGTTCTCCTGACATTGAAAGTTAGAGTAAGTGATGAGAATATCACTGTTTCAGGCACACTGATTTGAAAAGTACTGATTTTCTGCTTTCATATTAATTAATAATTATAGCATTTTTATTTTGAAATTCAAGGTCATGAGAAACGAACAACCAATTAACAATGACTTTATCTCTGAACACCAAGCAGTATAATGTGAAGACTGTCAGTCTACTGAAGTGATCGACCTGCAGTGACCTGAAGTGATCGACCTGCAGTGATCTGAAGTGATCGACCTGCAGTGACCTGAAGTGATCGACCTGCAGTGACCTGAAGTGATCGACCTGCAGTGACCTGAAGTGATCGACCTGCAGTGACCTGAAGTGATCGACCTGCAGTGACCTGAAGTGATCGACCTGCAGTGATCTGAAGTGATCGACCTGCAGTGACCTGAAGTGATCGACCTGCAGTGACCTGAAGTGATCGACCTGCAGTGACCTGAAGTGATCGACCTGCAGTGACCTGAAGTGATCGACCTGCAGTGACCTGAAGTGATCGACCTGCAGTGACCTGAAGTGATCGACCTGCAGTGATTCTGGAACATGGGAGTTGTGTTACATGTATCAGTTGATCTCCACTGTTTCTTGGAATTTTTCATCAATACTGAATATTCATCTCCCAGCACTGATTGATTGATGTCAAAATATCAAATATCTTATATACAACCGGGTGTTTCCGTGATTTGGTGTTACCGTTTGTGTGACATCCATGACAAAATATCAACCTACTTTTTTCACAAAATATTTCTTTTCTATAGATTAACTGATTGTTGAGGTTCATCAATAAATTTGTTTAAAGATAATGCCTCACCTGATTCAAAAGAAATAATCTAGGTTTATCATGCATGTTGAACTTGGTGTTGGACGAACGAAGACAGACAAAAATGAAGTTTTATGCATTTTCTCCATGATTCCTAAACATATTTATTGGTCATTGCTTTCCTAGCCCAAAAGTATCGCAAGTCTTAGAAATAAATATATCATTTAACTATGAATGCTCCTTTAGATCATAATTATGGCCAACATAAAATAATGTGTCGGACAAACGGAGACAGGAAAGTGGCCATAAAATGTCTAATTCCCTCTATTCCAGCATGTGTTCAAGTCTGTAATTGTTACTCACAAACATTTAAACTGCCAAATAGTGTTAGACAAACGAGAGACAGACAGTGTCGGACAAACAGAGGACAGACAGTGTCGGACAAACAGAAGACGGACAGCGTTATAATGGGAATTGCATCCTAAATGAATGCCTCAGAATATTTTCAGCTAGATAATAATTCATATAAAGTTGTTAACTGAGATTTGCCACTGAGAATGATAAAGGAAATCCATCTATTACCCTGGTTCAACAAATGTCTTATGTTGGTCCAACATTTCTGTCTTATGTTAGTCCAACCTGTCTGTCTTATGTTAGTCCGACACTGTCTGTCCTCTGTTAGTCCAACCAACATAAATTGGGGATATTCTGTATTCTTATTGACAAAAAGATTGGTAATGTTTTTAAATGATTTGCAAATGACAAAATTCATGTTCATGAATGCCAGATGATAAGTCAATTTGTCTCTCGACAGCTTTAACAATGTTTTATCTGAGCATCAGGTGTCGCCTGTAACACAAATTTGGTTCGTCCAACACAAGGACAGACATATTTATTTCTAAGTCTGTGAGTTCTCAGGTTAACATTAACAAAGTATTACCCATAAGTGATGTCAATGGACAAAGTCAGATGGCATTGAACACTTGTCATTATTGAGCCATGCAATATTTGGAGAATTAGACCACTTCGTGGTCGGACGAACATAGGACAGACAATATTAACTTGATTATTAAAATGTATTTTTTCTTCAATCCAACTAAGGTAGATCAAATTTGACTCACTTTAGTTACAAGTACAAGCATCATCAACATTTTGATGAAATTGGTAGTAATTTGTCCATCTGGTTCAACAGTTTTCCAGCATAAAGATGTCATGGCCAGAGAGGACAGACAATGTTAGTCCGACCAGAAATATTAAAGAAATCATATTTTCTCGATAAATGAGTTGATATGAACATTAAATTGTACATAGAAACATAGTTTTTGTATCAATTTTGTGTGATCACCACTAAAAATTTATTCAACTGAATGTTGATGGCAAATAACACAATCAAAAGGTAGTATGGTAAAAGCATGTCACAGTCAAAATGCAAGAAAACAGCCCATTATGATTAGATTTTAATCTTTTTTAGTAATTAACTTTCACAACTGCCTTCCGTATTATAGAATGTATCTGAACAGTTGTCAAAGCAAGCTGTGGAACCATATTTATTGTTCTCTCCTCAAAATTTATAACACAAAAATGTGATGGAAATAGGGCTTGCATTTACCATTAAATGGTAGCACCTTAGCATGGAAACACCCACCCGTCACCGTCACCCTATTGAAAAGCAGCAAATTGACACATATTTTCCCAGGTCACTGAGTGGTTCTTAGTGCTATGCATGGTTCATGTTTAGTCTTAAATTATTGTATTAATTACAGCAAGTCCTGCTGGATAATTTGTTCAGTTGTTAGTTTTATCAGTTATATTTCCGAACATTCAATTGTTTATTCCAAAGTCATCAAATAAAAGTAAGAAAACCTACAAAATTTACCGGTACCTGAATTTGAATTAAAAATATTTGAAGTTGGACACAGTAATATTTTACAAGTAGCAGGGACTTTTGTCTGCTGAGGCTTTCATATGGATCCCCTAAAGATAGCCTCTTTCAATGTTGATAATATTGCATCCTCACTCTTTTTTGAGATTTTAAGGCTTTCCATGTAATGTGTTCTGGCTGGGATTAAGTTAATTGGTATAGTACATATGAACTGAGACAACTGAAAGGATGATATAGTGTAGCTGATTCTCCCTATCCCTGGACTATTATCAAACTGTGACCTTCAAATCCATCACAAACATGGCCCTGATGTCCTGGCTTGTAGTTCCTCCAGGCAGTTTGAAGTGGTCTGTTTATGAGGTAGAAATGAGCACAGATGGTTTGATGAGGCAATATGCTGTTGGACAGTCTTCCAGGCAGTGGTTTCCTTCAAGAAGTGACACCTGAGCTGAAGATGAAGTGCTCTCCTGTCATTGGTTGTCATTGTTGCTCTGGAAGAATATTCAACTGGGAACCTCAGTCCCTCCTGCCACATGATCTGTGCTTGTTATCCAACAATTCACACATCTTTTGCTTTGGAAAGTGATTCCGACCTTGTTCCTGGAAAAGACATGAGTGCAACTCCATGCTGATAGTGAATGTCAAAATCAATCTGGAGAGAGAGAGAGAAAGAAAAGAAAAAACACTTAAAAAGTATTTCTGCATCATCCTGCATCAACAATATAATCACCCTATGTTTTCAGAAATAAATTGATCTCAATAACTCTGGTAGCATTAATACTAAGACATTAAACATTAATTCCAACCCCCCCCCCCCCATTATTTCCAAGTCATTTTGTTATTTTTCATTTCTATCTGATTTGGGTTCCGTTTTTTTTCCAAATAATGCATTATTAATTTATTCACATAAAGAATGGGGGATTCGGTGGGCTCCTGTTGCTTCAATACATTTTGCTAAAAAGCAGCAGGAACTTGATAATGTGGTGTCTAACACTGTATTTGCACTTGTCTTTTTGTACCAGTGTAAAGCTTCCTGTCTGTGTCTTGTGTGCTGTTCTCAGTGTTTTATAGGGTGGATGGCGGGTGTCTGGTTCCATATTGCTTCAAAGATTTTCTTTCTTGAAGCAACAAGAATGCAACTTGGCTGGGTGGTGCCTTGTGGGTTCATCGCGATATGACTGAAATATTGTGCTCATATGACTGAAATATTGTTTAAAGTGACTTTAAAAACTTAACTCACTCACTCACCCATTGCCATAAAATTTCACTCAATATAAGTATGCAAAATAAACTGTTCATACAATGCAATAAAATTGATGTGAAATGTAAGCATGAAAAAAGAAGTGTTCATCATATTCACCCAGAATTGCAATAAAGTTGCATTCAGATATGAGCATGCACAATGAACGGCTCACACGCAATGCAATAGAGTCAAATTTAGATATAAGTATTAGAACTGAACTGTTCCTGAAAGTTCCTCTGGAACATTAGCGTGTGCACATCATGATTAGTTAGACTAAAATGTATGAGCATGCACAGTGAATTGTTCACGCACAGCGATAGCTGGCATGCAAAATTTGCATGAATCTGGGATCATGACATGTATCTGCCAGAATCTACTACACTGTAGCTGTTATACATGTACATGTACCCCGGACAACAGGTACGATAACAGATCTATTGGATAAGTAGTCCCAGGCAAAACAGTTTATGTGCAAGTGTACATGTACCATGTAACAGCTAGCTCAGTCCGATGTTGACTAATATTGTGTTGGATGGAAATACACTTGTTCAACCATTCTGCAAACATTATTTGCAAAAGAATTGCAGTATATTGGTACTGGCTTCGAGGAATTTTGTTTTGAAGTTTTACCTGGGGTCAATAATATTCAGCTCAGTCGACATATAACCTTTACATACATGATTCTGACAATATACATTCCCCAAACAGAAAGAAGCCTTCCTAGTTTGCTGACCATCTGTGTGAAACAAAACAGTTTGGATTTGGTACAAATCTGTAACCCTTGAGCTTCTACATAAACACCAGTATAAATGTATGGAAGAATGATCCAGGAAGGAGAGGGGTTAATCGACTTCTGACCAATTATATCATTGAGCGATTGAAGTGAACCATACTGTTATTGATGAGAGTATACATGTACCATGTTCTTTCACATTGATGAACCTTAGCTGCATGGTGCCCACCTGTATCACTAACAACATTAACCAGTTACATGTAGCAGCTCCCGAGCCTCTAACCAGATCATTGTAAATTCTCCAATAATCCTGGCCCTCTTACAAGGGCTGAATTCTAGAGTCTATCTCTGGAATCAGCGGAACAACCCCCCCCCCCCTTCCCCCCTCCCCCCCCAAGCCTTATACATGTACCTGGTTAATCGTCTCCATATTTGAACCTGCTACATTCATCTGATTATGCTGATCAATAACCTTCTAATAAAGGATATAAAAAAAGAGCCTTATTGGCACTATGGACTGACTACATCCTTAAAACATGTTCAGTGACCTTGGCCGTTGACCTTTTGACCTCAATATTTGTACCTGAACACTTAGCTTTCCACCAGTGCATATTGTTATCTCTTTTCAACCTCAATTGGTTTTTCGCTGCCATATAGCATGAGGTATGCCAACAAGTCTGATAACAAATGTGATCTTTACCTTTAACCTCAATATTGTTTTGGGATACATCATGTTTGCCTTGTATATCCACCAGCAGAAAAATGCAATTTTCAATAATTTCTGAATTTCCGGCTACAGTGACCTTTGATATACTGACTTTAATTTTCAATCAATACCCAAATCTGAGACCTGTAGCAAGTAAAATCTGTTACCGGTACACTTAATCTGGGATACAATATGGTGGAAAATTATACTATATCCCTGTTTCAGTCAACCTCAAATTTATACAAGGTAGAATTCATTTAATATGCCTATGCATACATTGGTGTATGTACATGTGGTACATTGATAAAACTGATATAAAACAAGAAATTTTAATCTAATAAACATACATGTATTATGCACCAGCTTATATCCGTGTATCCCAGATTTTCCCCTCAATTATGCATATTTTTCCTGGAAAGCTACATGTAAGATATTAAGGTCGATTTAGGAGGTATTACATTTAAGCCACGCTCATTTGTGAAGAGCTGCACTCACTTTGTTTGCTGTGCAGATTGGCATTATAAAACCCCAGCCCTCACAATTAGGAAAATTCTCCACGGCAAAAAAATTGCTGAGGAGAAATCAATTGGCCACGGCAAAAAAGGGCTTCACCACAGCATTTTTTTTTTGCAGTAGATCTAGTTTTGACTACGATAATTAAATGACTTGCCCAGGATGTTTGCTGGAATTCACAGATTTTCCACTACAATTGGATGCATTCATTTTTGTCATATCAGAAGTTCATAAAATACAGATGAACTTCTGGTCATATGTACTGACCATTGAGCAAAAATTCAAAAGTTTTTTGTTTGGGGTAACATAACCTTGCTACAAACCATGCGTTGGTAGGTCAATTTTTAGTTTTATTATTTTAATTTTAGTTTTCAATTGAACTTTTTCATGATCACATACCTGGTGACAATATTGCTTCATGGGAGTAGAGACATGAGATGTGCGAAACAGAGAAAATATTACCATTTGTGTGGATTTGAGTTTTCCTGGTTAACAGATATCAGTTCAATATCAGATAGTTTCAGGAATACCCTATATTTCTTAGATGAATTTAAAAAAAAAAAGGTAAAATAAAAAAAAACTAAAGTTACAGGTGGGGGGCCTGTAGGGTTAATCAAACAAACAATATTTTAAGTTTTGCCTTGGCTTCTTTGCAAACAAGAATGAATAAAAACTCTGATTTTCCTAACTCCTTCTGGTGAAGATTTTGTCTGCCGCCTCCAGAATGTTCAGCACATCCAACGACAGCTTAATATTATTGCCGCTTCTTGGTGTGCCGCGAACTTGTTCATATAGTCGGCCGGAGGCATTCCAGTTTTTTCCATTGTCCGCCAGTTCAGGCTTTATGCACGACAACCTCAAATTTCACCATTTCGTCAGCATCGTCATGCTCTCGTACGATGGCAAAGCAAAACAAATTGTCACTGTCAAAACTTTTAAATACCGCTGTGTAGGAGAATGGTAATTGTAGGGGCTTACGTGGAGTACGGTAACCACAAATGTCGGGCAAATTATATTCCGGGTAATGTATGAAAACATGGAGTATATAATAAGATATTTAGTGCCAGCTGTAATTAATTAATTTAAGATTACTACTCAGTTCACTATTTCAGGTTGCCGTGCCATTCATAATACAATAATACATAATCCTAACTGTACGTGAATTCCCCTCCATCGTAACCCTCACCATTCCCTAGAGCACTCTCCTCATATGCGGTCGCCTGTGCTATTGCGACAACAAAGAAACGCCAGTGGAGAAATGCCCTGCATGCTGGAGAGTGACAGACATCCAATTGAAGATCTGTGCTTTCTAGATCGGGAATGATCGGCTGTCTGTCAGTTCTCGGAAAAGTGCATTTTCAGGGGCGTCGTTAGGGGGGGGTCGTCAGGTGCGAACGACCCCCCTTTGGACGCGCCAAAAAAAAAAAACCAGAAGAAAAAGCAAAAAAACAAAAAAAACAAAAAAAAAAACAGAGAAAACAAAAACAAAAACAAAACAAAAAAAGCAAAAGGGAAAAGAAAGAAATAAAAAATGTCCGTCTCGAGCTCGTAAGCATGCTCCGTTCCAGTAGTGACACGTCAGTTCGCTCAACAATGGGTTTACCACGACTTAAAGTGGATTATGAAAGAGCTGTAGCTCTGTTCATGAGACTCCACCCTCGACGGATACAGCAGGGGAACCCTCGGCGGATAAAGCAGGCAAATTTACTATTCAATTAATCATTAACACTAACTCGTGTGGGGTTTTTTCCTTCTGCTCGATGCGTGTGGATTTGATAATGAAGCATCGGCAGCCTCGGTCTACCGTTGGCGAAGTGCAAAACGGGCAATAAACTGAAAGCTGTATATGTATAAGCTTTGCTGAAGGCTATACTACGTACATTCGTGATATTTCATTTCCGGAAAATATATCAGTTTAATTTTTTTCTAGTCAGTATTTTACCATGGCCACGTTTTAATGAGTGATATTAGTTTTATTTTTCTAGTCAGTATTTCACCATGGCCACGAGATATAGTCCATGATATATACACAGTTTGATATTCTACACAATATTCTTGTGATATTTTCAGCAAAAGTTTAATGTTCACAGTCATGAAATGACATATGGATCGTAAAGTGATATGATGATGTTTAGTTCTAATCATTTTAACATGGTTACAGTGGCGTCGGAAGCGGAGGGGCCAGACCCCCCCCCCCCCACTTTTGATTTAGGGGGTCCCGAATATCTTTTGGCAACCCACTTTTTAGCATCCCTAACTGACCATGTCCCCACATAAAAATTTCAGATAGAGTGCCAGGACGTGGAGTGATGCGTTATAGGCCCGTTTTGTTTGTGTCAATCCAGGAAGTCAAATAGAGTCCGGCATATCTTCAATATCGATGCGGGTTTATGCGAAACAAATGTGAAATTAGAACCATAAATCTATATACATTGTGTTCAGATTTGTTTCCGGGAAAACGGGTAAAACGCATCTCCGGCAACCGGAGCTTCCGGGGCCTAGGCGGCCCCTGGACCCTCGCCTATCAGGCTGTGAGGATCGCTCATTTTAGCTTTGTGTAAATGAATCGCTATCATATTGGTTCTAATAAATATAACTAAAAAGTCAAATGGATTCAGGCATGAAGTATGATTTTTTTCAATATCGATGAGTGCTTATGAATGCGAAACATACGTGAAAATAGAACCATAAATCTGCATACATTACGTTCGAATTTATTTCTGGGAAAACTCTTAGAACGCGTCTCTGGATATCTGGAACTTCGGAGCTTCTGGGGCCTAAACGGCTCGTGAACCCTCGCCTGTTGGGCCGTGAGGATTTTCTTGTTTTATCTTTGTGTGAATGAATCGTATCTGTAGGCATATTGGTTTCCCTCCCAAGAACTAAAAGTCATCGTTTTGTATGTTTTAAATATAACTAGAACGTCAAATGGATGAAGGCATGAGGTGCGATGTTTTCAATATCGATGCATGCTTATAATTGCGAAAAAACAAATCGAGAAAATAGAATCATAAATGTCATAAATAAGGCGTTTATTAAAACCAAATTTATTACCAAGAAAAGCCAGTTCAAGGAGACGTATTTTACTATCGACCGTATGTTGTTTACTGACAACAACAACAACATCACTTTACGCCCCACGGCAAAAAAACTGCCGACGCGAAGTGATTTTACCCCAGCATTTACCACGGCAATTGCTGTTTGCCGTGGCTAATTGCGAGGGCTGAAACCCTATAAAGTTTTAATGTATAAGGATGGAATGTTGATGTAACATTTATGGCCCAGTCCAATCTTCTGATGATAACCATGTCATGTTTGCATTAGAACATCATGTTGTATTCCCTCTGGTCAACTTTTGTGACATTTCCTTCTGCAAACATTTTGTGGTCAATATGCATCACAATTTATAACTTCTGAGAGTTATTATTATATGTAGTTCAAACAACTTGACTAGGTTATAAGTTTTATAACTTCCGTAAGTTGGTCCCCTAGCTGACTGAATTTTCCACTGTCCCAATATTTCCAGATGGGAATTGCATTTCATTGACAGTGTTATTGAATTTTTTGAGACTGTATTCTAGCTGTTCAGCTCTCAAATCCCGATTATGAAGAACCCCACTAAAAGCCTGCCAGCAAACCACTCTAAATTTGTAATCTGTAGCCTGGCAGCTTTAATTGATACACTTCTCCACTATTGTCCTGATACATCAAGGTTTGCTTCATCCATAAGGAGGGTGCATTACCTGCTATTGTCAGCTTTATTGGCTGCATCAGTGTCCAATATTTCTTCACTGATCAAGACAAATGTTAAAGGTGCATTCTTCATATCTGATAAGCGATCTAATATCTGGACTGCTCTTTGAAATTGTTAACTGTGTGGGCTTAGAAGAGATCTGGATCTTTACCTAAAACTGCAAAAGGCAATGTTCAAAGGTTCAGGGCTCAGAGCTTTCAATGAGAAATAACTTTGTCATTTCATTATTCAAGTATATTATTCAAAGAGGATTCCTTTTTGTCGGGTTTACCACCATACTTCATCGACACTCTGACATTTGTGGTTGGACATGCATTACAGTTACACAAGTCTGTCTGACCGCTGCATGCTAACCTCTGTATGACCTTTGCACACTGGAGCTTTGAATCTGTCATGCATAATGTCAAAATGTGGTTCCCAGCTTTGATAGCAAATGTATTTTTATCTCGCCTTACGAAGTAAAGGGGAGATATTGTGAGGGGGGGAAAGAGGATGTCGTCGTCGGTGTCGGTGTCCCCTGCCTGGAAATGAATGAGTTTTTGGTTTAGCAAGTTAAAAAAAAATCTAGAAAAATTAGAAAAAATATAAAAAAATATGGGGGGTGGGTATGCCATCTGGGGATACTACCCCTGGGGTGCTCTAATGTTAAAATCCCTATGAATGAGTTTTGCGTTTAGCTGAAGTGCACATGTACATCTGTACTTGGAAAGTTTCTTGCAGTTGTCAGCTGTCATTGGATGATTATGAAACTTGGTACACATGTTTCTTTTGATAAGAGGATGTACCTGTGCTATTTTGAGAAGAAATATTAATTTTTCTCCAAATTATGACAAATGAATGAGTTTTCTGTTTAGGTAAATTGTACATGTAGGCCTCTACATGTATACATATAAATGTACATGGTAACTTTGCTCCAGTTGTCAGCTGTCATTGGATGATTATGAAACTTGGTACACATGTTTCTTATGATTAGAGGATGTACCTGTGCTCTTTTTGACAAGAAATATTAATTTTTCTCCAAATTATGGCAAGTGAATGAGTACTTCTGTTTAGGTAAATTGTACATATACATGTACATGGGAAGTTTGCTCCAGTTGTCAGCTGTCATTGGATGATTATGAAACTTGGTATACATGTTTCTTATGATAAGAGGATGTACCTGTGCTATTTTTGACAAGAAATATTAATTTTTCTCCAAATTATGGCAAATGAATGAATTTTCTGTTTAGGTAAATTGTACATATACATGTACATGTACATGATAAGTTTGCTGCAGTTGTCAGCTCTCATTGGATGATTACGAAACTTGGTACACATGTTTCTTATGATTGGAGGATTTACTTGTGCTATTTTTGAGATGAAATATTAATTTTTCTCCAACTTATGGCAAATGATTGAGTTTTGCAGTTAGCTGAAGTGCACATGTACATCTGTACACCACAGTTTGCTGTAGTTGTCAGCTGTCATCGAATGGTTATGAAACTTGGTACACATGTTTCTTATGATTAGAAGATGTACCTGTGATATTTAGGAGATGAAATATTAATTTTTGTTCAAATTTTGAGAGTTTTGTCTTAATATGCCAATAATAATGTACATGTATATACATGTACATCTGTACATGGTAAGTTTTCTGAAGCGGTCAGCTTTCATTGGATGAGTTTGACACTTGCTACCCAAGTTCAATGTGATTCAAAGATGTGCATGTGCTATTTAAGAAATATGACATTAAATATGAATTTTTTTCCTAATTATTGCAGTTTAGACTTTGTATCTTTCCATTGATAAGGTTTTTGTTGGGCAAAAATTTACAGGTAGATCTGTACATGGAAAAAATTTGTTGAACCTTTCGTGGGATGATTATAAAACTTGGTGGATATGTTTCATGTTTTCCTAGGTCACAGCTCTCCCGCAGTAATCCCACACGGGACTGACCTATCCAGCAGTAATCCCAAATGGCATTGGCCTATCCAGCAGTATTGCCATATACGGGACTGACCTATCCAGCTGTAATCCCAGACCGAACTGGTCTATCCAGCAGTAATCCCATTTGGGACTGGCCTATTCATCAGTAATCTCACACAGGACTGACCTATCCAGCAGTAATCTCAATGGCACTGGCCTATCCAGCAGTAATGCCACACGGGACTGACCTATCCAGCAGTAATCCCAGACCGGACTAAACTATCCTGTAGTAATCCCACATGGGACTGGCCTATCCAGCAGTAATTCCACATGGGACTGGCTTATGCAGCAGTAATCTCTCATGGGACTGACCTATCCAGATGTAATATGACACTGGATTGCAATTTGCAGCAGTAATCCCACATGGCACTGACCTATCCAGCCATAATTTAACATGGGACTGACCTATTCCGCTGTAATCCCACACAGGTTTAGTTTATCCAGCAGTAATCCCACACGGGACTGGCCTCCTCAGCCATAATCCCACACAGGATTGCCGTATGCAGCAGTAATCCCACACGGGACTGCCTATGCAGCAGTAATCCTACACGGTACTGTCCTATCCAGCATTAATCGCATACGAGACTCACCTATCCAGCAGTAATCCCAGACAGGACTGGCCTATCCAGCAGTAATTCGACTTGGGATTGGACTATCCAGCATTAATCCCACAGGGGACTATCCATCAGTAATAACATGGGACTGGTCCACCCAGCAGTAATCCTACACAGGACTGGCCTATCCAGCAGTAATCTCACATGGGACTGAACTATCCAGCAGTAATCTCACACTGGGCTGCCCTACATGTATGTACCAGTAATCCAACGGCACTGACCTATCCATCCTACATGGGATTAACTTTTGCCAGTAATCCCACATGGGACAGATGTTATTGTCTGTACCAGATAATCTATTCCAGACATTATTGTCTGTACCACATCACCTATTCCAGACCTTATTGTTTGCTCTACATGTATGCTTTCAATACTGCTGCACCTTCGGCGGATGACCCCGCAAGGCGAGATGTTGGGGTTCTCAGAACGCTTCTTATCATTTTTATACGCCCGCCAAAAGGCGGTCGTATTATGTGATGGCGGTTTCCGTCCGTCTGTCCGGTCTATATCTGGAACAGTTTTCTATCTACAGTTCCAATTTTTGGTGAGTGGATACTCTAGGTGGAGACGATGTGTCGCGTACCAAAATGAAGGTCAAGGTCAGAGGTCAAAGGTCACTGGCCTAAAAAACAGAAAATCACTGAAGTGTTCGTGTCCGGTCTATATCTGTGAATGTTTTCTATCCACAGTTGCAATTTTTTGTGAGTGG
>JAVTVY010053362.1:0-25418 GCA_036873755.1 Hanleya hanleyi
AGGCTCTAGTTATTGATAGATGCTTGGTATATACCGGATTAATGTAACTTTAACATCTCCATGATTGGTCTTTGTCATCTTCTGGCACTCTAACAGCGTTATATAAGACAATTTGAGTGAAATAAGCCTTTAAAAACAAGACGTATGACTAGTAAGTGGTGCCCTCTTTTTTGAGTTGTTGAACTAAATTTCCACTATTTTCGATGCATAGTATGTTGAAAATTGCTTAAATACGGATAAATATATCACTGTGGCTTATCAGTCTTTCACATTTCATATTTCCAGTATACAGTCTGTCCTTGCCAGTGGTTAGTTAGACTTAGAGCATCAACAGTTTCTGATTGCATAAACGTCAAGGATTTGTTGGTAACGATTGAATCTGTAACACTCTCAGGACCGCCCGAAGACAGTTCGTTTGATGCGACTCGTTTGATGCGACTGCGACTCGGAAGAGTCATGCTAAATGCCAAGAACCTTCGCGTTCTGAGCAGGAAGAAGATAGAAGTACTCGTTCCCAGCCTCTCCGCCATCCACCGAGTAGAGAGACGACCACAACAGACTTACGACAAGTGAAGTGTATTATCTGTGACAGTAAATCGCACAAACAATGCGAATCTTGAAGGTCACACGTTCGGGTGAAGATATCATCCTGAAAGAAGTTTATCGCAACTAGAAAGGCTGAAGCACGGCCCGATTCACTGATGCGATATTTTGTGTACTCTTGTTTGTGGGATTTACTGTCACAGATAATACACTTCACTTGTCGAAAGGTTGTTGTGGTCGTCTCTGTATTTGGTGGATGGAGGGCAGCCTGAGAACGAGTACTTCTATTTCTTCCTGCTCAGAACGCGAAGGGTCTTGGCATTTAGCGAGACTTCCTTTTTCTATTGAGAACAGAAGTCATGGTGTACTTTTTATAACATTCTTTGGTCACATGATAAACAAACTCATTTCCTTTAACCAGCTTAAGTCGCTTGAGAACTTGATCACTGTGGACGTCACTTGCTTCTCGTATCCTTTTGCAACCATTAGTTGTGCTCACGGTTTTATTCCCTGTGCTTTTCTGGCAGATGATGCATTTAGTCACATCAAACGAACTTCGGGCCGTCCTGAGAGTGTTACAGACTTCATCGTTAACAACAAATCCTTGACGTTGATGCAATCAGAAACTGTTGATGCTCTAAGTCTAACTAACCACTGGCAAGGACCGACTGTATACTGAAAATATGAAATGTGAAAGACTGATAAGCCACAGTGATATATTTATCCGTATTCATGCAATTTTCAACACACTATGCATCGAAAATAGTGGAAATTTAGTTCAACAACTCAAAAAAAGAGGGCACCACTTACTAGTAATAGGTCTTGCTTTTAATGGCCTATTTCACTCAAATTATGTCATATATAACGCTGTTAGAGTACCAGAAGATGACAAAGACCAATCATGGAGATGTTAAAGTTACATTAATCCAGTATATACGAAGTATCTATCAATAAAAAATACTTCTGGAGTTTGGCCCTCGTAACAAACATAGGCCTATTGGATATGCATGTTGACCAATTAGAAGGATCAGGAAACAAGTTATCATGATATGAACATTGCTGCTGAAATCCTATTTGGGTTGTTCCTCATACTCTATACCCTTTCATCGGACAAGGCACAGACGCAGTTTCCATAGAACGAATGGGTAGCTCCTCAAGCGAACAAAGAACAGGTCCAAAACAAAATGTCTGCTTCCTGAAATGCACATGGCTTCAAGATGCTGTAGTTTCCTTAATGTAGATGGCAGCACATTCTTAAGTAGTTCTGAGAGAGATTATCACTGGATGGATTGTACTCAAAGAATTTTGTTTGCGTTTGCGTTAAAAATCGCGATTAATCATGCCTGGGCATGTAATTAACCATTGTGAATTTTGTTTGTTCATGGCGCTGCCATCTTGGATTTATGCAAATCAATCAAGTTGAATAGGTATAGCCTACGTACAATGATTAAGCAGTGATATTTCATGATTGTAACACCACAGATCCATACAAACAACTTACTGTAACACTTACTTTGTCTTTGTCCTTCTTGACTGCTGTCTTAACCTGGAGCTTTTGGCGGCCATTTTGAATTTATGCAAATTATGTCAACTCAAAAGGTGTTGATTATGGTTCCAATGAATAACTTGGTATCAAAAACCCATACATAGACACCAAAACCAACTTCATATCAGACTTACTTTTAATGTTAGACCAATTTAACCAAATTTGGTTGATGTCGCTTTTTGGGGGTAGGGGTAACTTTTGTTGACATTTGACCCCACTGTCACTATACAATACCCGGAATCATAAATATGATGCATGGAGTTATAAAAAGAGTTAATAAGGAAACTTCTGACCAATTTTTGTTGCTTTATCTACAAAATTGAATGAACCATGCTAAAAATGTGTTAGTTATGTCTAAACATGATAAATAAATGTTACATTTGAATCTAATTCTGTCTACCAGTGAATTATTATATGAAGACTCAATTTCAGCATTTTGGCCGATGTCATAATCATGTATTGGGCTGTGCAGAAAAAATGCACATGATCTGGGAGTGTTACCCAAACTTTTTCCAATGCTCTCAACATATAGAACAGGAAAATCCCAAGTTTTGCTGTAAAAGAGAGATGTACACAGAAACCCCCCCAGAGCCAGGACTACTAGGGTTGATAGGTGTTTTCCCCTATTTTAGGGGTAAAGTCCGTATTCCGCTTTTTATATTTTCGGGAAAAAATCCTAATTTTACATGCACCCACCCATAACTGGATGCCCCTTCACGAATGCTTCACTTTGATACCTCATTCGACCCAATCGGACCATGCAGCGTATTTGAAGTCTGGGGACTACTTTCTTCCGCGACCGCATCACCGCCAGACCGCACCACCGCGAAAGAATACATGCCCAGGGGCCCTTTGCCGGAACTATAGTGATCCGGAGTTACCTCCCCCTAGATTGGAACTCTTCTGTGCTGGAGGTAGTTTTCCCCAACGATCACATGATCGTCACGTGATCAAGTTCCACCTCAAATTTTACCCGGGGGAACAATTAATGAGGTCAACCTGCGTTTAAATCCACTTACTATACTACTCACCTACTGCACGAATGCCTACTCGCTTCTGGACATGCGCAGTTGGCCCATTATAATCTAGCTCGAATGCCTGGCTCCAGGGATCTATAGTGTGGCGACACTCCCATATCTTTTCGCCTACTGGCTTTCCATGTTATGCTCCACACCTGCTAAACAATCCGATTTGCGCTTTCCATACTACCGCGGACCGAAAGTGACATCATAAGCCTTGCGCGTGCGCAGTTAACATTGACGCGTCAAAGTTAAAATCAAGAAACGAAAAACGGACAAGTCGGGACAATTTTCAATATTTGATTTTCATTTTTGCGCGAAGTAAAACGAAAAACCAAAATTGAAAATTGAATGTCAAATTTCAATTTTTGATTCTGAGAAACCGAAAACGAAAAACGAAAATTGAAAATTGACGGTCAAATATCAATTTTTTATTTTGAGAAACCAAAAACAAAGAAACGAAAATTGAGGTTACACGGACCCACACGGTACAGATCAAGATATGAGAACACAGAGTTGCTGTATAAAACGATAAATTAACTCCCGAATGTTGTACCAGTGGGCAATTACCCGAAAGCGCTGTGCACAAAATATCCATGTAACTCATCTCGTGTTTGTACTGTGAAATCAGAGAATACCATTGCTTCTGAGAGACGATGTGGCCGTGGTGGTTAAAGCGCCTTTACTATATGGTCATTCGGCTGGTGTCATAGACGATGCGAGTTTCCCATTGGAGTCAACCTTTGATTTCTTATTTCTATACAGTCACAAACTAAGATTATTACCCTTGATCTTTCACCCGACATTGAGATTGACACCACCGCCAGCCTCTCCCCTTTTACACTCGCCGTGAATTTCTTAGTATGGTCCGATTAACTTGGATATTGTATTACGATGTAACCTTTTTGCTAATAATCTAAACGCATACCCAGTTAATTAACACATACACACGTTCACAAAAATATGCTTCCTTATGAGATATTCTTTGAGAATCGACGGCTATTTGAGCAAGTCAGCGGACGTACCAGTGGGATACATCATCTCATTTAACAGATGATATCTGGATACCACGAGCCGGTCAGCAAGCGAACACTATCACCGCCTGAAGATGATATCTGGATACCACAAGCCGGTCAGCAAGCGAACACTATCAAGGCCTGAAGATTTCTTTGGGTGGAAAGATAAGCAACTCGCATATTAATTGTATCGAATGTTAGATGACCAATTTACGAATAATTTCCCACAGTCGGTGTATGATATAATGGAACGGGTAATGGATCTGGTAAGTCTGTCACCTGTGATATTCCAGTATTAACCAGGAGAGCCTTCTGATATCTAAAATCACTATACAACAAATATCAATCCACTTCCCCTGTGGGCATTAAAATTGGCTTATTATCTTGATTATTATCAATTTTCCACTCCATATTCCTGGTACAGCACTGATATCCCTTTCCGGAAATCTTCAACCTTTCACAGGTTGATGAAGTTCAGATAGTGTGGAAAAGAAAATCATCTGAAGTGCTTCTTATTTTGTTTTCGCTTCCTATAGCAAGTAAACATTGAAGTTTAAGTTGTGCCGTTCCTTACGTAACTGTAGGCTTACAGATATGTTACACTGTAATAATTGGTGACATGTTTAACGTCTCAAAATGAAACATGGGGACATGTGAATACGTACATGTTTCATTTTGAAACGGCTTCATGTTTCAATTTGAAACACGTGTCATCTTCATATGTGTTAACGATGTTTCAATATGAGACATGTCTTCGTTCAGGATGTGTTTGCTTGAAACATGTATCATCCTACATAGTGAAATATGTGTTGTATTTACATTGGCGCGATATGCAAAAGGTGGGGAAAATTGACGATATCTGGCGACTGAAAAGCAAGCAAATGACTCTACGTGAAAGCTTCCCTCGACACCTCACATTCAGACCTGATAATACGATAAATTCTCGAACGTAGCTATTAGTATCTCAGCCGCGCTTTTAATGCGACTGTTCATGTGGCGATAATTGAGTATCCACACGGCCCCTAGCACCGGCTTAAGCGGAATTAGATACGCTAGCTCGGTAACTGTGATGACAGATCAGCTCAAATAATTAACTCATCTGATGTTATTAGATGAGCATCTTGGACATCTGATGGAATAAACGCCTCAACATGGGGTAAACCTGGTAAATGCAAGAATACCCAGAAAAACTATCCAGTAATGGCCGACGTCGTACGGCTTAAATTTTCCACCTAAACAATAAACCTACATATATTTGTCGAGTGGCATGTACAGAGGACGGGCCTCTGGGACTAACAGTCCACCAGCAGAATCTTACCATATACAGGTATTAAATTGGAGCGATATGCAAGAGGTGGGAAAAATTGATGTCTGGCGACTAAAAAGCAACCATATGACTCTACAGAAAAGCTTCCCTCGACAACTCACAATCAAACCCGAGAACACGGTGGATTCTCGAACGTAAGCCTAGTATCTCAGCCGCGCTTTTATTGCAGCTGTTCATGTGGAGACAATGAAGTATCTCGGAGACTAACACTCCACCAGCAGAATTATTGCATATACAGGTAATAAATTGGAGCGATATGCAAGAGGTGGGAAAAATCTTAAACATGTTACGATCGACTGCATGTCTCAAAATGAAACGTCTAAACCCAAACCCGTCCATCTACTTGTTTGTAAGATATCTGGAGAACTACTGGACGGAATTCCACTAAACTTTGACGGAATCTTCAGTTGAATGACCTCGACATCTGATTAGGCATTGGTGTGCGTGCTTTCTTGGTATCCGTCCGTCCGTCAACTTGTACATGTATAGGCCTTTTCCTCAAGATATTTGGAGAACTACTAGATGGAATTTCACCAAACTTGGATCGAAGCTTTATCGTGATGGCCTCCTCATCTGATTTGGTTTTAGTGTGTGTGTGTGTGCCCGTCCGTCCGTCCGTGTTCGGTGTCGCCAACTGTAGGCAGAAGCAGGCGAAATACAATCCCAAGGGAGATCTCATGACATGGTATCTGCATACCAAATTGAAGAAGAATCCGATGAGCGAAATAAAATTTAGATTTTGATACGAGGTGATGCCACCTGTGGGAGCAAGTGGGCAGAACGCAATCCCAACCGACATCGTATGTCATGGTATATTCATACCAAATTTAAGAAGAACCTGATGAGCAGTTCTCAGAGTTATTACCAGGAAACAAATTTGGTATTTTGCCATCAGGTGGCCCCTTATGTAACTACAAGTGAGCAAAAGGCAATCAACCGCAACATCTCCTAGCATGGTACATGCATCCTAGATGAGAGGAGATTCCGATGAGCAGTTCTCATGTTAATTGCCGAAAACAAATTTTGATTTTAACACCAGGTGGCGCCACGTGTAGGCGCAAGTGGGCGAAACGCAATCTCAAGCGACATCTTATGTCATGGTATTACCCGGAAACAAATTTGGGATTTTGCCATCAGCTGGCGCCACCTGTAAATGCAAGTGAGTGAAAGGCAATCCCATGCAACATCTCCTGACATGATACATGCATGTTCAATTTGAGAAGAATCTGATGAGCATGCAGTTCTCAAGTTATTGGCCGAAAACAAATTTAAGATTTTGTCACCAGATGGCGTCACCTGTAAGCAGAAGTGGGTGAAAAGCAATCCCAAGCAACATCTCATGGCAAGGTACAAATGTCTGCATGCCTAATTTGGGAAGAATTCGATGAACAATTCTCAGGTTATTGCCCGGAAACCAAATTTAGAAGTTGCCACCAGGTGGCGCCTTCTGTATGTGCAAGTGGGCGAAACTCAATTCCAAGCGACGTTTCAAAGCGTTTCAGAGTTATCGCTTGCAGTACAAAAGAACGGAAAGAACCCTAGTGGCGCCACCTACAGGCAGGTCTTTCCGAAATGCAGCACCAATCAACATCTTGTCACAAAAAATGTATATGCCAAATATCTAAGAAATTCGACAAAGCATTTGGAAGTTATGGCTTGTGAAGAATTTGAATGAAGAACCACGGACATGCACAGAAGATTGGAACAAGACCCAGTGGCGCCACCTTCAGGTGAATCTTGCTGAACCCACGCCTGGTCACTGGGAATGTATATGTCAAATTTCAGAGGAATCCGATAAAGCATTTGGAAGTTATCCTGAGATCCATGAACTGAAACGGACACGAAGAAGCGAAACTCAGTGGCGCCACCTTCAGGCAGATGTTGCTGAAATGCAGTAGCAACCGGCGTCTTGTCGCAAGGAATGCGTATGCCGAATTACCGGAGAATCCAACAAAGCGTTTGGAAGTTATCGCTTGCAAAGACTTAAACGCCCGTCCACGAACATCCACGGACACAAAGAAGCAAGACCCAAGTTGACCCAGTGGCGCTACCTTCAGGCAAATGTTGCTGAAATGCAATACTAACTGGAGTCTTGTCACAAGGAATGTATATGCCAGATTTCAGAGGAATCCGACAAAGCATTTAGAAGTTAACGTTTGAGGAAAATTCAAACAGACATCCACGGACATACACGGACACAAAGAAGTAAGATCCATTTTGACCCAGTGGCATCACCTTCAGGCAGATGTTGCTGAAATGCAATACCTACCAGTTGGCGTCTTGTCGCAAGGAATGCGTATGCCGAATTTCGGAAGAATCCAACGAAGCGTTTGGAAGTAATCGCTTGCGGAAAATTCAAACAGACATCCACGGACATACAAGAAGCAAAGTAGTATATAAAGCGTATCTGGAGGCCGATTCGGGTGCAGATAACTCTGTTTGAACAATTCCTGGTTGTCACCCCTGATTCGCACATTTCTGCCCCTGAATCGGCCTCCAGATACGTTTTTGCTACTACGTCACTATGACGTCACATCCGGTCTCTTGACATCCGGGTCAAAGTTCACGGTCACGTGACGGCCCAGCAATAAGGCCCTACATAAGACCCCAGTGACTGCCAATGTTAATCCCCGGGGAATGCCTGTATGGTCCCCGACATTATCGCCATCACTATACCCAGCCTAAATGGCAAGTGGGGAACCCTCAGTGTCTCCATACAGGTTTCCCCAAAACCGTATTGGCACAGAAAAAATATCTGAAACCATGGGAAGTAAGACTTATAGTAATAAACATAACCTATAGGTGTTGTACGATGTTATTATGACGAGTCTACCATCAGAGCGACCCCAGCGTTTATTGTCCTTTATGTCTCCACAAAAAATAAACATACAAAATGGCGGCGCTTGCTTTGGGGATTCCTCTTTTGGCATCGATGGTGCTGCCCTCTGGAGGCAAGGAAGACAACTCTGACAGGGCGAACCCTCTGTAGGGCAAATTCCCCCCTGATTCGCATATTTGCATCTATACGGGGAATGTCTGTATGGGGTATGGAGGTGGTCATTTTTTTCTTGTGGATTTTACTATGGGTTGTGGGATCTTGTTTTCTTCGTCTCGAGCTGTAGAACACGATGAGGGGGGTCTAGAAGCTAAGCGGTGACATTTTTTGAAAAGTTCGGGGAGGTACATTGGTCTACTGGCTCAGTGGATAGGTCCATACTGGGCAATTCACGCCTGGACATTGCGATATGGGTTGTGGGATCTTGTTTTTCACGTCTCACCAAGTAAAACACGATGGGCGGGGTCGCAAAGCGATTGGTTGAAATTTTTTAAAAAATCACTGTGCGCATGCGTAGTGGGTAAATAGCGCTGGGTGGATGTTTTGGGATCTAGGTGAGGCCCTAGTGGTTCGATTGGGCCGAGTGAGGTGTCATACGAAAGCATTCGTGAGGGAGCATCCAACTGGATGGATGTGACGTGGAACTGACGTCATTCTGCGCATGCACAGTAGACAAAGTGCATGGAAATAGACGTTTTGGGGCCGAGAGGGGCCCCTAGTGGTCCGATTGGGTCGAGTGAGGTATCAATGTGAAGCATACGTGAGGGAGCATCCGACGGGATGGGTCTGACGTGGAACTGACGTCATTCTGCGCATATACTGTAGACAAGGGGTATGGAAATAGACGTTTTGAGGCCGAGGTGGGCCCCTAATGGTCCGAGTGTGGTAGAGTGGGTCGAGTGAGGTATCATTATGAAGCGCTCGTGGGGGGCGATCAAGTCATGGGCGGGTGCATGTAAAATTAGGATTTGTCCCGAAATATAAAAGCGAGTGAGTGAGTGAGTGAGTGTGAAGGAAGGTGTTTGGGGTAGAGATGGCCCATGTTTGGTCCAAATGACCCGGTTGGGGTATCCTAGTGAAGCTTTCGTGTGGTAGAGTCAGACTGGCGTGTTTTTATTGGAAGTCACACCAATCTGCCCATGCGCTGTTGGGGTGTAATAAGTAAAGTGGTCATTTGGGGGTGCATGGGGCTATATTTGAGGTAGAGATGGACCGAATGCGTCGTGTGAGGTGTCAAAGTGAAGCTTTCTTGGTATAGACCACGATGCCCATGTCTTCTGTGACGTCATTGGTAACGTCACCAGTAGGAGTAGTAGCCAAGGTGGGCATTTTGAGGGTGTGAAGGAAGGTGTTTGTGGTAGAGATGGGCCATCCGCGGTCTGAATGCGTCGTGTGAGGTGTCGTCTTGTAGCAACGCCCCCCAACGCCAAGCTTAAGGCTTCAACGCCCTGGTGAAATAGCTCAGAAGCTCTGATTTTCTAGATATTCAATGGAATTGTCAATAATTCATCGAAATGCAGTGACGCCCGTCAACGCCCGTCTCAACGCCTTAACACCTTATCTTAACGCCTTAACACCCTATCTGAACGCATTAACACCTTATCTTAACGCCTTAACGCCATGATTTTGACAGATGAGGGAACAGCAACAACAACAACAAGGATGACTATCCAATCATTTTATTATCCCCCCAGTACATCATACCCACGCTGGGGGAGTCGCGTTATGTATGTTTACAATTCTCGTAGGCTCTTGTCCAATCAGAAGCCGCCATTTGAGAAAAATTAATCTCCGGCCAGAATGGCTTTTGGCCTAAGCGTCGTCGAGCAGGCCAGGATACTGTAACGGCAGCATGTCCTGAAACACTTGTTTGCGCATTTGGGGTGTAGTAAGTAAAGTGGCCATTCTTGAGGTGCGCAGGGGTATATCTGAGAGATTGAGGTTCTATATCTCATCCAAAGATGGAGTCTAGGGTCTCATCTTGAAGCTCTCGTGGAGTAGACCACGATTTGAGTGATTTCCATGTCATCTGTGACGTCATTGGTGACGTCATCAGTACGAGTGGTAGCGAAATTTTGATTAGTCGACCGATACATGTGGAATGATGAAGGACACGAGTTAATCCCTATATGTACAGACACCACCACACACCACTATTACCACCACCACCACACACCAGTTCTACCACCACCACACACCACCACACACCATCACCGGGCGTTGACGCCCGTCCACGCTCGGTGGTGGTGGTAGCTCTCGTGTGGCAGAGCTCTTGGATCGAAGCTTTTGAATCTCAGGGCTTGTGGAGCTCAGAGCTCGGAAGTGACGTCTCTCGCACAGAAATGTGCGAATCACGGGCGATAACCAGGAATTGTTCAAACATAGTTATCTGCCCCTGAATCGGCCTCCAGATACGCTTTATATACTACTAAGCAAGAACCATTTTAAAAATAGGGTAAAGCATATAGCGTTATGAAACATCTCACATGTTACCCATCTCAAACGAAACGTTAAACATGTAACCTCTTTTTACAGTGTACATGTGAGGTTAATGTTAACATCCATATCCAATTGCATTTATAAGGTGTTATCCTAAAAATAATGTGATATTAAACCATTCATATAGCTATTAATTACCAGTACCGGTATGCGTTTTCTGGTTTTGTTAACTCGGATTCTATTCCCTTTGATTTTCACAATCGATCGAAACTTGAACCGGTAAACTACAATGGATGTTTTGAGATTGTGAATGATGAATGAGAGATGGGCCACATTTTTCACATACGACCACATATCTTAGACATTATTCGAGTTCATTTTTAAATTGTAAACAAACTACACACCCTGGACAAAAATACCCATAAACAACATTGTAATGGAACATACAAGATTATTCGTCCGTTGTGTTTTCACGGTGATCTTGCATGGTGGTGAGATGGATTGTGGGCAGTTGAATAGTGCTTTAGTACGGTTTGGTCGGGCGGCTGGTGTCGTGAACGATTCGGATGTGAGTCCAAACAGACCATCATCATGTGGTTTTTGACCCTCAAAATGATTCATGGATTTCTCCTGAAATTCAGTATGAACTGAGTATTGTGGCTCTATTTTGCTCAAGTCCTCGGCGAAGATACGGAAAGAAATAAGCGAATACAAATTCCCAGCGTTTCGACTATGTATAACTTTATTATTCTCATCCATGGATGAGAATCTCGTAAAACTACCTTGGGCTGGTAAGAAACTTACCTGAAATGTAAATATTCTCAGGGCTAATGTCGCTTTATGAAGTACTAATTAGCTAGTTTCCTTTTTTTAAAAGACAAGCGTCTTTCTATACATCTAACATAAAAAAAACTGAAGGTAGCTATTTACTAATTATAATCAATATGAAAGTTAGAGAAAATCAACGCTTACACGATAACAACATGTGAATAAGTGCATGTATGTACAATTTATTAACTTTAAAACCGGCATTCTGAATAGCAGTGAATATTACTGTTATTTATAATGCGGTGTCGCCAGTGCACAAATTCTTAATTGCTGGATGAAAGTATATCTGTTCAATTTCCAACATCACACTCACGGTAAAGGGTCTTGGTTAAGTCCAGTGAAGATTTCTGCTAAGAGCATCTTAGCCCATCTTCTTAGTCCAATCTGAATATACTTACCCTTGTTCAAGGAAATTTGATGAAAAGCATTTGCACAAAGTAAGCCATTTTCTACTAGGCTTGGAGATATCAACTATCAGCTCCTAATTGATCCAGAGCAATATTGATTTGACACTGAATGTTTTCATTCGTGAATGTATAACACTCTAGCCGCTCGACTAGAGAGAGTTTTTCGGCGAGTCCACTCAAGGGCTAACATGGTAAATTTTGAATCCTACCAAACCAAATTCTATTTAATGAGTATCCTGAGCTTGATGGTATATCCTGTCTCATCTACATGAAACATGTGTGAGCCACGAATATCTCTTTCCATCACCGGGAACCCTACGAAATCACGAGGCCATCGTTTTGTAGTTGACCATGTGTATTCCAAATGCCGTTTAAAAGCGAAGGCAGAAAACGGCAAACACAATGGACTCTTTCTGAAAAGGGTCTTTCATCTTCGATTTATTGATCTTCCATGTTCGGTCTCCTTTTCGTACTTGATTCAGAGAATTCAGCAATTCAGAGAGATTGAAGCCATTGGCTAATGAGTTCTACGCGTATACAGAATCGTTAAAGAGGAAGGACAATTACAGGTCAAACACTTTGTTGGCTGGGACAGATACTGTGAAATCTTTCATTCTTGTCTTCAACACGGTTGAAGAAAGAAGTAAATCATAAAGTTATGAATTGTTACGATTGGAATTAAACGTTAGTTAATGTATAGTGACCCCATGATATGACAAATCGGATTACCAATTACAGAACTATGTGAAACACCATGTCCACAATCAAATATTTATAATATATTGTTCTTTAGGGGGTGCTAGATTCTTTCACCGATGGAAAAATTGTGTCCATTTGTAGAGAACGAGACGTTGCGGTAGAGCGGTATGCCAAATGTGTGGAAATCGAACGTGCAGCCATATCGATGAGAGAACACGGCGACATGTCAACACATCTACCGGTTATTAGAAACAAGTTTTCAGAAAATCGCAAGCAGGTCAGGGATTATCTTTGATGTAGATGTGAGATCAGGGATTATCTTTGATGTAGATGTGAGATCAGGGATTATCTTTGATGTAGGTGTGAGATCAGGGATTATCTTTGATGTAGGTGTGAGATCAGGGATTATCTTTGATGTAGGTGTGAGATCAGGGATTATCTTTGATGTAGGTGTGAGATCAGGGATTATCTTTGATGTAGATGTGAGATCAGGGATTATCTTTGATGTAGATGTGAGATCAGGGATTATCTTTGATGTAGGTGTGAGATCAGGGATTATCTTTGATGTAGGTGTGAGATCAGGGATTATCTTTGATGTAGATGTGAGATCAGGGATTATCTTTGATGTAGGTGTGAGATCAGGGATTATCTTTGATGTAGGTGTGAGATCAGGGATTATCTTTGATGTAGGTGTGAGATCAGGGATTATCTTTGATGTAGGTGTGAGATCAGGGATTATCTTTGATGTAGGTGTGAGATCAGGGATTATCTTTGATGTAGGTGTGAGATCAGGGATTATCTTTGATGTAGATGTGAGATCAGGGATTATCTTTGATGTAGATGTGAGATCAGGGATTATCTTTGATGTAGGTGTGAGATCAGGGATTATCTTTGATGTAGGTGTGAGATCAGGGATTATCTTTGATGTAGGTGTGAGATCAGGGATTATCTTTGATGTAGGTGTGAGATCAGGGATTATCTTTGATGTAGATGTGAGATCAGGGATTATCTTTGATGTAGAGTGTGAGATCAGGGATTATCTTTGATGTAGGTGTGAGATCAGGGATTTATCTTTGATGTAGGTGTGAGATCAGGGATTATCTTTGATGTGGAGGTGTGAGATCAGGGATTATCTTTGATGTAGGTGTGAGATCAGGGATTATCTTTGATGTAGATGTAAGATCAGGGATTATCTTTGATGTAGGTGTGAGATCAGGGATTATCTTTGATGTAGGTGTGAGATCAGGGATTATCTTTGATGTAGGTGTGAGATCAGGGATTATCTTTGATGTAGGTGTGAGATCAAAGTTATCTTTGATGTAGAGTGTGAGATCAGGATTATCTTTGATGTAGGTGTGAGATCAGGGATTATCTTTGATGTGAGTGTGAGATCAGGGATTGTGAATCAGGGATTATCTTTGATGTAGGTGTGAGATCAGGGATTATCTTGATGTAGGTGTGAGATCAGGGATTATCTTGTTGTAGATGTGAGATCAGGGATTATCTTTGATGTAGATGTGAGATCAGGGATTATCTTTGATGTAGGTGTGAGATCAGGGATTATCTTTGATGTAGGTGTGAGATCAGGGATTATCTTTGATGTAGATGTGAGATCAGGGATTATCTTTGATGTAGGTGTGAGATCAGGGATTATCTTTGATGTAGGTGTGAGATCAGGGATTATCTTTGATGTAGGTGTGAGATCAGGGATTATCTTTGATGTAGGTGTGAGATCCGAAATTCAATATTCAGTCGTCGTCCACAAAAGAATTTTCGCGTCAATAATTGAAAGTCATATTTCGTATGACAGTTAGCACCAATTCTAAATATGTATAAATAAAACGAAATTATAAAAAAAACCCCACAAGATTGTTTCCTACAAAAGAGAAGCGGTCAACCTATTCAATGATAACAGCAAGACATCATGATATTCTTTACATAAAATCTTTATCAATGACCAGTATTCTTTATCAATGACCAGTATTCTTTATCAATGACCATATTCTTTATCCAAATGAATTTTCAAGACGTTTTGTTGAAATACCGGTATGATGTATCTCAGTGATAGTTTGATCCAGCTCAATTTTTTTGATTGATAAGAAATAGCATAATTCGCCTCACTAGAATGTGCGTTAGATCATTACACGCCATTTGTGGATCGACAACTGTATAACAAAGAACATGATCACATTAAAGCAGATCCGCTTTTATCGAGAGAAGCTGGTAGACAACAATCCCGGATCTTTTCCTCCGACTGTTTCTCGTCGGTCGCTGATAGGAATTATATTGTTCGCAAATCTTCCATATTGCGATTGATTGCGTGAATTATGAAGACAAACAAACCCCGGTGAGCATCGCGACATCGGATTATATTATGATGTGCCACACAAAAGTCATCTTCACATTTTCAAGCTAAATACTACACTAACGTTCCGTCATTGTAGTGTTAGACTTGTATAAGCGAAGATGACAAAAGTATGTGTTCGGGAGATATATTGTTTGGAAACGTCAATTAGAAAATTGCTAACAAAGATCACAGAATATTGGCTCAAAAACTCAGATATACTGTTCATCCATTTACGCGGACTCCAGAACAGTGTATTGGTGGGCCTTGATGTGTGTAATGGTGCCTTCTCTCGAGTCGTTTATTGTTTATCCGTTTCCATGGATGATCGAATGTTATATAGAGATATACACATCGACTGTTATATAGAGATATACACAATAGTGGTTTAATTGTACAACTAAACCACTATTGTGTATATCTCTATATAACATTCGATCACCCATGGAAACGGATAAACAATTGGACAATCTGTATATTTACTGGCAATTTTATGAAATTCAACAGATCACTTGATAAAGGCTCCGGCATGAGAGTCGAAGAGCTTGTGCATTAAATATGTTTACGTGGAGTACAGCTCAGAAGTTTGTCTATTTTTATAACTGAAATATAGTTACAGATGAACGGTACATTACATTTAAAGATCGGAGTGTTGACAAAATGCTGTATCATTGCACCTCTAAGTGGAATTAGATTGTTTGACTATACGACTAATGTACAAGCTGATGACCAATGAAACGGAAGAATATACTTTACTGGAAACAACCTTGCTTAAAAAACAGGGTTGATATCTTCTTATGGAAGTTAATATTATTTTTATGCAAATGATAAAAAACAGTAAAATGATATTCGGGGTTTCAAAAAATCTTATTGAACAAATGAAGAATATTCCTATGCAATTGAGGAGGAACAACAAAACATTGGTATTCTCTGTACTTCACTGAAATCATCTTGCCCCAAACAAGGACGTTCAAAATCTTATTATGCAATGGAAGAATCTTCTTGTACAAATAAAATTAAAAAAAGGAAACCAAATCAAAGCACAGAACGGGGTTTCAAAATCTGTTTTATGAAAACGAATTTTTTCTGCAAATGACGAGTGATACACAGAACGCTGGTATTTTCCTGTGCCTTGCTAGAAAAGACCACCTTGCTCAAAATCTTGTTGTGCAAAACAATATATTATGCACATGAAGAGGAACCCCCAAAACGCTGGTCGGGGTTTCAAAATCTTTTTATAACGAGGGATACAAACAACAAGTCATTTTCCTTTGCTTTACTGAAAACTGGTTGGCCCAAAAAATGTGTTTCAAAATCTTTATATGCAAATGAAGGGGAATAAAAAAACAAGAGGTTTACCCGCTGCCATGGAGCTTGTAAACCTAATAAATAATAATAATGGTATAGAAAATCAATGCTATCGTTATTGGGCTGTACGTGCGGACAGGTAGCTATAGCAACGATGAATTTCAAGGAGAGAATTATAATGGCTCCATTTCTGACATCATAATTACCTGTTTTGAACAAGCCGAAGGAAGACTAGTGAGTTTTGAACAAGCCGAAGGAAGACTAGTGAGTTTTGAACAAGCCGAAGGAAGACTAGTGAGTTTTGAACAAGCCGAAGGAAGACTAGTGAGTTTTGAACAAGCCGAAGGAAGACTTCCGCTAAGACAACATCTGAGCGTGGGTGCAGTGTCTTCCTGTCCATGTTTATCCCAGCCTGGGTTCAACGCTAACAAATTCAACAGATTTGAAGATAGAGTACTTTCTACTATGATCCGGCATCTGGCTGGAACGATCGAACTACCTTATCCAAGGCTTGAGAAAATGCTGTATCATTTCACCTTTACAGAGAATTAGATTGTTTCACTAACCAAGCTACACTGAAATAGAAGTGTCGTTAAGCCCGAGCGGACAACGGTACCACTTGGAAAGGAACAAAGCATGTATATATTTGGACGCAACGGTGCTCTACAGCACTACACACAATGAATAGAGAACTCATGTACACCCTCCTAGTATCTAGGTGGGGTCAAGAAGACACACACAACGTTCCATACAACAGTCATACTCTACAGTTCGAATATTTAAGCACGGACTGGTAATATAGCCAATATATAGAGGTAACTTTGTAATGTTGCAGCGATATTTTTCCTGCTCCACCTTCATACGCACTGGATAAATGGATATTCCGAGACATCTGCCACACTTGTAATCTGGACATTTGCAGGGATGTGGTGTCAATATATTGACCACAATCGATCAGCGACACGTGTGTAATATAGCTGATATTCTACTAAATTACCTTCGATTTGATCTACCGTGATGTAAAAGCTGATTCCGAACATGTTACCACAGGAAGCAATGGGTGTCTGTCTTATTCTGAAAGATCTAGCTTTATGATGAGGACATTCCCACAGCAACTTCATATCATCACAATTCTTGACTATCGTCTTAGCACAATAATATATTATTTATTGGACCCTAACACTTTTGCTAACTGTGGGCGTCCTTGTCGATACTGATAACAAATGGCATGTAACTCGAAGATGTAATTCGGTTTCTACAGTGTTGAGAAGAGACTAATATCGACTCCAGTTCTTCAATAACTCATTGTTCACGTTCAATGTATTCTTCATATGAATTACGTTTGGTTTGTGTCAGTGGTATTTCCCTGTAAGAACTTAACCTATAAAATAGAAACAATGTGCGTGTTACAGAAAATGCATTGGATGATAATATCGATCGATGGCTATCATCAAAGGAAAGGACATCGTCCTGTGTAATTACCATCAGCTGGACAAAGATCTTCATTTTCGCCCGGTTCTTTCTGAACTGGTTATTATTAAGATGCTCTACTCAAGGCACTACACATTTATACCCTCCTAGTATCTAGGTGGGGTCAAGAAGAAACAGATGCAATACAATATACAATGCAATACAATATGTTTATTGCACGACTCGTAAAATGGTACAAGTATGGCAAACAATATAATTACTATGATACTACAGCAGTGTGGGTTAGTAGTAATTCTAGAAAAATGAAAGAAAAGAACATAGGAGTTGCCGGTGTGTTGATGTAGAAACTCTAATTAAGAAGTGTCCAGCCAGATTTTTGATGGAGGGTTAAGACTGAGCTTTGACGGGTAAATTTGGTGTACCAGTCTTGCTATTTTTGAAGCATTGTCTCTCACGGTGGGTAAGGGATTTTCCATACACGTCGATTGGAGGCACCTAATTCCATACACGGGCGGTTGAACGTCAACACAAGCACTTGTATGGTCGATTTGAGGCCTCCGGCTACCAAAACATAAATATTTAGCATGGAAAACGACAGGTAAGACGTGGTTTCTACAGCCTATCAAGTAACTAAGATAGTAAGGAAGAAGTAAACCTTTAAACTTGCCGTTAAAGCGATCTAGATGTTCCTAACGAAGCCACACAAACTGACAGGTGCTCCCGGATTCAGCTTTCTACAGTGCCGCCAACTCATGAAAACATTGTTTATGTGTGTGCAAGAGTTATTTGAAACCTCTCATGAAGTATAATTACGAGCATAATGAAGGTATTTTACATTGCAATATCGCTTGGTATCCATTTAACGCATAAAAACGCGCTGTGTCCAAAACATTCGCACAGGTCCATACACGTGAGGTGGTCCGGCCATATACGGGCGTTGTCAATGTTCACTCGCTGTCAACGTATAGCTAAACTCATACAGTAATACACGAGCTTATACAGTAATACACAAATTATTAATAATTCCAACCTTGCGTGTTATGCTTGTCGTGTGCAAATGCATGTTACATATACATGTATAGGGCAAAATTTCAGACATTCGCAGGTTTTGCTAGGCTACAAAAAACCTCGATTGAATTAGGCGAGTGTGTTTAGCCCCCGTCCCCCTTCCCGCAATAACACGTGAACATTTTTCTCTCGATACAGTTCAGTTTATTCCTTCAGTTTATAGCGAGAAAAATATATTTTAACATCGTTAGGCATAGTCGTTCACCCCGTCTTCGTGGACAAACGCTGAACCTGCTCCTGTTGGGAATGTCCCTTTCATTTCAAGGTATCGTTCCCATGGTGAGCACGTGACATGTAGTAGGTCAAGTTCTGTACGCTTGGAAACACAACAGTGTCACAGTTTATGCTTTCGTCAGCTGATTTTCCTGTCAGTTAACTCACGTGGACTTGTATCATAGAAAAACATACCAAGTACAGTCAGTATATATCTACAGGGAAGGGAAGGCGATATACATATATGATCGTGAGGTACAAGTGGTTTTGTGAGAGCAGCGAGCTTTATGGAGGATTCAATAATTTCATGACTGTTGATGCTTGGCAATTGCTCCGCGTCTCCGTATTTCCGGATAACACTCATGGCGGGGACAGCAAAGTTTATTTCACTCTCCGACAGGCAGTACAAGCCTCGTTCAGTTTCTCCGGTGACCAATTGCCCCAAATTGTTGAGCCCCGACATGAAGCGCAAAAATTTGCCGTGAAACAAAAGGTATCCACACTTCCAAAATTGCATGGTTTCTTGTCGATAATGCATTGTTGTCGTATTCGATTGGGCATGCCATAACACAGTTTCCAACCATATATGTATATCAGGGGCGTCGGAAGCAAACTCAAAGTGTTACGGCCACTGTCATAGCACTTTAGGCGAGGGTCCAGGGGCCGCCTAGGCCCCGGAAGCTCCTGGGGTCTAGATCGCCGGAGACGCGTTCGGAGCGATTTCTGGGGAATGAAATCACTCTGCATTGAAGTGTATTTTTAGTTCTTTCCTAACACTTTCACCATGAAAATGCAATCGATGACGGTTTTCTGCGATGCTCAATTACCAAAAAATTATGTATATTAAAGTACCGTAATCTAGACACATTGTGTAGACGTAACCTATATAATTCTTATGGGCAATGGGGTGTTGATAGATTCATTGCAGAAGTATATAAACGTCATCTACATTCATAATTTAGCTAGCTATACTTTTGAAATAATAAAGCTGTCACTCGTAGTTTTTTTAACGGGGCCATGACTAACAACAGCAAATTACCTCATGGACAAGGGACGCAAAAAGAAAAAAAATGTGAGAAAACCCCTCTACCCTGTCCGTCATTACTTGCAGGGAATTACTTGGAGAATGAAGTACTTGCGGCAGAATTATGAGGAGACCCCTCGCCTCACTTCGCATTTCCAACACTTCGCATGGCCTGCGAGAGAGCGAAGGACCAATTCGCGAAGGAGCAACGCGACCAAGCAGGAGAAAAGCCTGAAAGGCTGGTACCCCCTCGCAGCGTTAGCCCTTTTTATAAAAAAAAATTAACCAAATCGCGCTCACAGAGAGCATTTGAACAGTGTTTTGTTCCCAATAGGATATACCAAAACAGTGTAAAAAGTGTGTTCAAGTGATACAACATATAAGGCCCTATTGAGCTCCTGTTTTAACCATAGCTCGTTAGGCCGTATAATGTTTGAAATACAAGGTCGGGTACGGACCTGTAAAGGTAGCATGCAGCCAGAAACAACCTAAAGCGTGTAGGCCTGTCACATATTGGACAAGCGAAAAACGGAATTCGTATGAAGAAAATTAATTTCTTGTTTCGTTGATAAAATAACGTGAACACCAAATCGGCATCATGCATATGAACGTACATGTTATTTTCCATGCACGATCGAAATTGTCCGGAGAGGGCTAGCCGTTGCTTATAGAGCCGCTAACAAATTCAGTGGCGCTTTGGACCGATCACAGTCTTATTCAACTTGGAAGCTATCAAAACTGCTTGCATTTCTAGTTGTTTTTTATTTTATTTTGTGTTTCTTTTTTTTTCTCCGTTTTTTTTTTCTTTATTTCTTTCGTATTTTTTAATTTTCCTTTTTTGGCGCAAAAGTGGTACGGCCATGGCCGTACCTGCCGTACCGCTTCCGACGCCCTTGTATATACACTCGTGTCCAGGCTTCGCCTCATTCAAACATTGTACAACAGACAAACAACCCATGAAAGTTAACTCGGTAGATTTCAGCTATACGTGTTAAAAAGTTGAAAACCTTTTCCCGCTTGACTAAGCTTTAATTAGATTTTTAGGTCCTAGAAGTATCCACTAATGATGTCATCAAGGCTGACAAGTTCTGAAATTTTGTTAGCCAAATTAATTTCTAAATTCTTTATCCCAGAGTATATAGTGTATCTAAACTACTTCTGTTTAGCCCTCCATTTGAGCTCTATGACAATCTTGGGAAGCGAACCTTGGGGTAAGGAATTAGGAAATATTTTTAGTCAATGATAATTGAGCTATTTTTGACCTGAAGTTCTCAAAACCAGAACTGCAAGATAATTTGATCTACAAGAAATGTGAAAGAGAGTTATTAGAGGAACCACTGAAAACCGATGTCTGAATGCACCTACCGATGCTATCGGTGCAGATCTATTGTCACAGGATTTAATTGACTTTTGTGCAAATCCAGAATTCAACATGCTTTATCACACGTTGTACCTCGCAATCGCATTCTTCTACTAGCGTGCGATTTTCAGCATCTTACTTGAGAATCCTGGAATAAACGAGCTGGGCAGATGTTGTTAAACGGAAGCACGGAAGACTCTAGCTTTCATCTGGCCTTATTCTCACGCTGATGAGCGAACCAATAAGAGATAACGTGATTTTGAGAAAACAACAAAACAAATGAAAGCCCGAGTGATTGAAGTCCCCCGACGTTGAAACAATTGATTTGGCTTGGAACCGTAACATTCAGGACCTGCCATGGAGAGCAATCCCAAATCAGATTCAGTGACAAGGTACCTACAATTACCGAATTTGTTCCAATCCAGTCAGGTTTCAGAAGTTATTGTCCGGGAACAAAATGTTAACTTGGCCCACATGTGGCGTCCCTATGGATCAGCATGAAAAACAATCCTAAGCATTATCTTGAGGCAAGGTAGATTGGCGCGCAAAACAATCTCGAGCGAGATCTTGAGGTGAGGCACCCACATGCCAAATTTGAAAAGAATCCGTTCAGTTTTTCAGAGGTTATTGTCCGGAAACGAAGTCGGACGGACGCACAGACGGACGCTCCTACGAACAAATGATCGCTTGTGAGACTTTTTCTACTTTTGTATTGTGCAACATTGTAACGATCGTCGTGGACGAGATGGCAGGATTGTGACATGGTTTTCTTTAGTAAACATTTGCGTTCACAGCAGAGTTGAACTTCAAATGAAGAACCGGTATAGAAAATTTCACATACTGTGACACATTAATTGTACCCGAAATTCAATTTCATCGCTTAAAAAAGAGGTTGAATACCCTGATATATTCCTGTTTCCACCCCAGTGCATAGACTCCTTTCTTAAACAGTGGCCTGTCTGTATTTGACAAATGACGAGGAATTACAAAGGCGCTTGGAACAACAATGAACTGGATGTAATCTATAAATATTAAAAATCAATTGATTTTCTCACAACTGTTTAAAATCAAATGAGGCTAATTATGTATGCATTTGGAAAAAAGAAATATTTATATATTAATTTTAATGATTTTCTTTGCATAAACATAACCTTTACTGTTTTGCATGATGACAGTTTCTCAGAACGATAATTTCTCTCGCTCATATTTCATGAAATAGCCCCCTCCCTATCATGCTACTTCAAAAGTGTGATGATTTCAAACAAAACATGTTCACCAAAACTGGTTTGACAGTATTTTATCAATGTCTTTCATTCCAGGTTTCTCAAATGGTCACAAATAGTATACACCGATGACAGATCTTTGGCTTCATGTTTCTTTACTTGCGCCTAATTCCGCCAATGACTGGCCGTTTGAATAGTATGCGTGTAACATCCCGACGGTGTTAACGTGAATAACAAAATTAAACCAGCGTGTTCATGATACATTACACTCTAGACAACCACAAGAAAATTCATTTGGATTAAAAACACGAATAGCTTGTTGTCTTGACATCATTGAAACGGTTGTCCCTTTCCTTGCCTACAAACAAGCAACCTCATCACAGGGGTCGTATGCTTCAGCACAGTTTCGAAGAAATTTCTCCGATTTTCTCAAGGACAAGAGAGGTGAATATAATACTCTAGGTTTGAGATTGTGAAAAACGGTGACCTCTCCATATATGAAATGACAAATAGCTGTCTCACGTGACATATGACAGAGATTGACTGCGTTGGAAGTGAGTAAAAAAAAAGAAAAAAAGAGAAGAAAAATAGATATGAATGAGCACACTGTACACAGAAAAAACAAATTCCTTAAAAATTTAAGGAATATTCCCCGACTATTACACCAGCGGAATATTCCTCAACATACATGTAACTAAGGAATATTCCTTACCATGTTAAGGAATTTCCTTAACATGCTACGGAATACTCCTTATTGAATTTTAAGTGTATTTTCAGTGTATTAGGCTTGCAAATGAAGAGAAATGCACACTGGTCCAAATACAGGACATTTTTGCGTCAGGATTGAAACCAGTAAAACAGGATAGAAAATCACCAGAAATTTTTATCAAAAGTAGGTCAGTTCAGAACTTGCTGGTAACAGTCCCCTAATGCACCTTTATGCCAAAAATCAAGGTTCTAATGTCAAGGGTTCTCCTTATTTTGCCGACGAAAGGATTCGGATGGACTGACTCACTCACTGACTCACTCATTACCGGAAAATTTGCAAATGAGAGCTACGTATGCATATCTTGTCCAGTAACGTTTGGTAGATACTGTCAAAACACCTTTCAAACAACATCACAAAATCTTTTCGCAGAAAATGATCTGACAGTATAATACATGAGCAGTGTGACTAACGTCACAGGACCTACGAAGTAGAGTAGGCATTAGGACTCGAACGCGAACTGAACTCTTGGAAATCCCCACCCCCAGTTGAAATCCTGCCTATATTAAGATGGGCACCGCCCAAGTCAGAATAGCCAGTGATTTTCATTAAAAATCACCAGAAATTTTCATCAAAAGTAGGTCAGCTCAGAACTTGTTGGTAACAGTCTCCTAATGCGCCTTCATTCCAAAAATAAATAACGATCGTCGATTTAATTTTACAATTTTTTAACTAAAGGAAACAGATTGAATAATAAAACTCCGTGGCAGTGATTCTGTATCCCTTAATCAAGGAATCAAAATGGATCAAGATTTGAAATGACAAGAAAAATTTAGACATAATTACACATGTAATGTTTTTGTTTAAATTATATCCCAGTGTGATATATAGTCAATATTCAAGAAGTACAAAAAAAAAACGAGAAGTACGTGCTCAAATTTTCACATCATGATCAAAGTTACTTTATCTAGTTAAATTCTACCCAAAGAAAATAAATTAAGGCCCCTTAAACATGCCGTCAATGCCAGATGTTGAGTTTTACACAGCTGTAGATCAGGGCTCTGGGTGCATATATCATGTTTCCATACACTTGATGCACACAACAGCGGCAAAAACAAAGCCTCCTTGAACAACCTATCTTTATATAGGAAATTCTTAACTCAGAAAATACCATTTTCTCTCAAAAGAAAACAATTTACGCCAGGAAGGCCTTTTTTATTAAGTTAATTTTGTTAGGTAGGGGCCCACTTAGATTCAATAATTGTCACGAAATTTCTTCGGTTATATCTTAATTGCAACCATGTTTGTTCCTCATGCTTGAGGTATGTACATGTATACCACACTTTCATTTGAGAGTCCAGACATTCCACCATTCATGTGAACAAATTGTACTAAACATGGAATAATTAAATTCACACTACCCATTTCTACAGTATCAGTACTATGTTACTATCTGTAGCAGTTGAAACCCAGTAAAACTTAAACAATTAAAACCAGTAAAGAAATTTATCTGTTGAATAACAGAAAATATGGTATGGAGATTTGAATGAGTAAACTACTAAACAACTTACATGATACCAACAAAATGTCCCAACACAAGCTGATAAATTCCTTGGGTGGCTTGCAGGATGGCTTTGTTTCACCCTCAGTAAACTTTTATCATTGTTGCTCACAGGATAATCTGAAGGATGATACCAGATCTTTCTTTGTTCTGCTGGGTTATTGCACCAGGCTGACTTAATTGGTTGATGTGAGATATTTCACCATCAGTGGCAATTTGACCTAAATTTGAAGCCTGATCTGTGATGAAATGTTTGGATGTGAAATAGGATACACGTTAAAGGCCACAGTTTACATATATCTATAACAATATACTGAATTGTGTATATTAAGAATGGCAAGTTGGTAATAGCAGTGTAGATAAATGCACTAACAAATGATGGAAAATTAGCATTTCCTATTTCATTATCCCATCACGTTTTGTACTGTGTTATATATACAGTGAAACATATAGCCAAGGGTTCCCAATGGGTATGACAGTGCACTCGCTGAGCTATCAATAAATAATAAAAAAAATAATT
>JAVTVY010053363.1:0-27480 GCA_036873755.1 Hanleya hanleyi
TCCCATTGGACCATTAGGGCTCCCCTAGCTCCAAAAAGGCTATTTTCATGCCCTTGGGCCACCGCGCATGCGCAGAAGGCCGATATGTCAACCCCACGCCCAGTCCATCAGATGCCCCTTCACGAATGCTTCACTTTGATACCTCACTCGACCCCATTGGACCATTAGGGGCTCCCCTAGCTCCAAAACGTCTATTTCCATACCCTTGGGTCACCGCGCATGCGCAGAATGCCGATATTTCAACCCCACGCCCAGTCCATCAGATGCCCCTTCACGAATGCTTCACTTTGATACCTCCTACGACTCCATTGGCCCATTAGGGACTCCCCTAGCTCCAAAACCGCTATTTCCATACCCTTGGGCCACCGCGCATGCGCAGAATGCCGATATTTCAACCCCACACCCAGCCCATCAGATGCCCCTTCACGAATGCTTCACATCGATACCTCACTCGACCCCATTGGTCCATTAGGGGCTTCCCTAGCTCCAAAACGTCTATTTCCATACCCTTGGGCCTCCGCGCATGCGCAGAATGCCGATAGTTCAACCCCGCGCCCAGCCCATCAGATGACCCTTCATGAATGCTTCACTTTGATACCTCACTCGACCCCATCGGTCAACTAGGGGCTCCCATAGCTCCAAAAAGGCTATTTTCATACCCTTCGGCCGCCGCGCATGCGCAGAAGGCCGACATGTCAACCCCACACCCAACCCATTAGATGCCCCTTCACCTAAGCTTCACTTTGATACCTCACTCGACCCCATCGGACCATTTTATCTAGGGACTACTTTTTCTCCGGAAACTTTTTCCCGAGACCGAATCACCGCCAAAACCGCGGCCAAACCGCATCACCGCGCATGAATACATTTTTTTTTTTTTTTTTTTTTGCCGGAACTTTTTTTTTTTGTCAAATTAATTAATTAATTTATTCTGTGAAAACATGCAAATGTTCGAATCAAGGGAGATAACCCGAAATTTGTCAAAAATCAAAAAAGTGCAGAGTTATCGATCCCGGCTAAATTCGCGTCATCTTGCGCACTGTATACTACTTTCATGTATTACACAATTATGGATGCAACAACACACATTATTCGAAAAGTATTTTACTTTGATTTACCAACAGCGGACATCCTTAATCTCCGTAGCCCATCATTTTTGGAAGATATTTGTTCTTTATTATTCTTTTTATGTATAACTTTGACGTCGGTAAACGTCAAAACATAAAACAAAAGATTCGCAGACCATGACCATGATGACGTCACAATGGATTCGTACAAGTTTTCGTGTTTCAATTTAACTGTTTTAATGCTGTTTAACGGTGAATTTAGTGAAATTGATTACAAAAGTTCACAAGGAACATGGAATACAATATAACTGAGACATATTCATCCGAAATTGCACAAATTTGAGATTTCTACAGGTACCGGTACCGGTATAGGATTCAGTTGGCAACCAAGTCGAAATGTAAACACACTCCATGGCGACAGGAAGTGTTCTACCACGATGCAAGTATGTTAGAAAATGTAAACTTCTGATCAAAGTTCATGACAATTTATCTCATATTTAGGAAACCGAGATGTATACTAAAGATCTGGTGAAATTTATATACCCATCCAGCAAGAAAAGACGATAAAATCAGCCGAAGACTTCAGACTAGATGGAGACACGCATTTGTGGCGCCGTTTCAATTTCAGTTTTTAAATAAAATTATTGAATTATATACTCAGCTAGCTATTGATTACAATCTACAGGACTTGAATTCCATATATGGCAGCGTTTTCCACTATACTGTTAACAGTGCGTCAAGAATACGGATGTTTATTACAAAACATAAACACAATCTAACGTAATTCTTTGAATATCCCGTTCACCAAGCCGACGGAATCCCAGAATTTCGCTGACGTCCGCGCGCTGTATATAAAGCCGACGTCAGAACTGGGCGATTGTCTTTTCGGATCCGAAGACTGATGAGAGATGTTGACACATTTATCAAGACCCCTCCAAAAGCATGGTCGCGAGTGGCGTGGCCATGCAGCACGCAAAGTCGTCCGTGATAGCCGGCTGCCTCAGGGAGTTCGAAGAGGAAACAAGAAAGAGAGGCAACCGGCGATGCAATGTACACGGCAAAACCGTGAACTTCGAGGGGCCATTGCATTAGCTGGACGACTGGTAAGACGTGCGACGCCTCGCCAGACGCAAAGCCGCCCGTGATACTGACGCCTAAAAGAAAGGACTGAAAATGGCGTCGGCGTGTATGTATGGAGGCGGCATACACGAACTGGGCGGCGTGTAAGACGTCCGAATTACACAGCATGGAACTCGGCACAGCATGGAACAGCACAGCAGGTCTACGGCACAGCACAGAACTGCATGAGCCCAGCACAGCACGAAACTGAACACGGCACAACAGAAAAGAGAACAGCAGTCAGCACTGAGTATTTGCACAGCACCGTTCACCATCATTGAAGAATACACATGCAGCCAGTCACCATATGATACAGAAGCACAACGAATTTACCCGTCAACCATACAGAAGCACAACGAATGTACCCGTCAACATTCTGCACCCATAACCCGTCAACATCCAGAACCATACGGAAGAATTGCCCGTCACAAGATCACCATAACCAGCTGTCCACGCAGAGACACGGAAGAATTACCGGTCACAAGATCACCATAACCAGTCAAGAAACACACGGAAGAATTGCCCGTCACAAGATTTCATTCTAATATACTGTTGTTGTTGTTTTTTTGTGAAATAAAATATGTAAAAAAAAAAAAAATCTCTTCCGAAAGAGGAACTTCTAACAAAGCACAATTTGGTATTAACTAGAACCCAACTGCCCCCCTCCCAAAAAGGTAAGTATAATGTATTCCTGTAAAATTATATAAAACTTTACATAATCAAAATACATCCAGTATTTTGCAACATAGAGCATTTTAAAGTAAGGGGGGGGGGATGGGAAACATGATGAGTGCATGTTAAAATGGCAGTGTTTGTCGCTAAATATTGTTAGATTTTTTTAATTTTTCGCACACATTCTTAAATAGTGAAAGTTTTGAAATATATACGCTAAATGTTTTTCAATTTCATATTTTTTGCCTCATTTGCATGTATGTGTCAAATATGGATTTGGGTCATATTTTAGGGATACATGTATCACATTGACCTACTCTACACAAAATGCCTTTTTCCCAGGAATGGATATGAATGATATTTGATGAAACTATGATGAGGACCACTTTGTGCCCCCTCCCCCACCCAATAAGTGTGACTGAAGTGCCTTGAAATGGGACAAAATGTAGTATCCCAATTTTTTTCCGGAGATGTAGCCCTGACCCTATTCTTCCATTGATCGAGAATATAGTTTCAAATTGCAGTTTCATGCAAGGGCATAGACAAACTTGAGGGAGGGGGCTTGGGGAGTCTTCAGCCGAATTTGATGACTGGCGAAAAAAAAGAAAAAAAAAGAGAGAATGGATATGAATGATATTTGATGAAACTATGATGAGGACCACTTTGTGCCCCTCCCTCCCCCCACCCAATAAGTGTGACTGAAGTGCCTTGAAATGGGACAAAATGTAGTATCCCAATTTTTTTTCGGAGAAGTAGCCCTGACCCTATTCTTTCTTCCATTGATCGAGACTACAGTTTCAAATTGCAGTTTCATGCAAGGGCATAGACAAACTTGAGGGAGGGGGCTTGGGGGGTCGATCTTCAGCCAAATTTTGATGACCGGCACAAAAAAAAAAAAAAAACAGCAGAGAAGAAAGTGCTCATCATATCACAGATCTTTGTTAGTTGTTACTCAAAACGGGTAGTAAATTATTCATCACCAATTCATACTGGTAGGCCTATAATAAGATTGCAATCGTTCAGTGAACAAAACAACAGAGTGACGATATCAGACTCAAACCTCATGTAACCGTCTCCGAGAAAGGAATAATGTGTTCAGGCCTGCATATGCCTCCTATCATATTCTCCTATATTTTTCTATATTTTACTCACATGCAGCTTCGCAAAAAGATCGTGCCCTTCAGGGTGGCACATCATTTGAGATTGCACATCATTGGCAATGCACATCATTTAAAATAACAATACATAAGAAATATGATTTCTATATTAGCGATGCTGAGGTTGGATTGAAGGAGGAACTATATAACTTCCAATGAAGATTACATTTTTTTTCGAAAGTAAGCTTACACATCCCATTGCAGATCTGATGAATACATGTACATGTATAGTTAGGAACAATAGGTGTGCAATTTGGAGCAGGTTCTTGATGCAACTTTGTGTGATGATATGTGAACAAACAAAGCTATAACAATGCAATAGTTGGAGTAAATCTATAGCTTTAGGGTCAACCAGAATTTGATAGCAAAATTTAAGGAAATGGCGTCCTTCATTTAAGGCGACACAAAATTAAAAACTAACAGGGGTTTGGTACCGGTTATTTTGATATTGTACTTCTGAAATAAAATAATGTCACTGTATATATAATGTACACTGCACCTCATGCCTAATAACAGGTTAGTATCACATATAAGAGATATAAAATTAGAAATTGAAATATGAGGGTATGGAGTTGGGCAATGCATTGATTAAGTGTAGCATGATGTAAGATTCAGGAAAATAGGAGGATATGGAATCGGGCGAAGCTTAGTTTAGGTGATGGATGGTGGGGCACAGTGCCCCGAGGGTGGAGACATGCTTCCATGGGTAGCGCATGGGTTGAATAAGTGTAGGATCATGTAAGCTGTGGGAAAATATGATGGTACGGGGTCGGGCAATGCTTTATTTGAGAAGATATAGGGTGGGGCTCGGTGCCCCAGGGGTGGGGACATGGTCCCGGGGTTAGTGGATGGGTTGAATAAGTGTACAGGATGATCTGAGCTCCCAAACTATATGAGGGTACGACGTCGGGCAAAGCTTACTTTAGGAGATATGAGGTGGGGCTCGGTGCCCCAGGGATGGGGACCTGCTCCCCAAGGGTAGTGGATGGGTTCAATAAGTGTAGCCAGATGTAAGCATTTGGAATAGATGTGAGTTCGGGTGGTCGGGCTGACCTTAGTTCAGGAGACATTAGTGAGGCCGAGAAGCTGTGGACAGGAATTTTCTAAGTCCAAAACTTTAACATTTACTTGGTCCTGGGGTCCCAGGGGTGGGGACATGCTCCCCGAGGGTAGTTGATGGGTTCTATATGTGTAGCCTGATGTAAGCATCTGAACTATGAGGGTTTGGCGGTCGGGCAGGCCTTAGGATCAAACTTTTTAACATTTACTTGGTCCGGAGGGAAAATTTTCCGAGACCAAAACTTTAACATTTACTTGTCCTGCAGACAGATAGACAGACGGACATCATTGTGGCATATCAAGCTTTCCGCAGCTAAAGCTACGGGCTCAATAAAAACATCCTATATTTCCTAAATTTTTACTTTTTCTCATGAAAACTTTCACCTATACTATGAAATGAATCAAATTGGCATGAGGAAATACATTTCAGAAATTCTGGGTGTCCTCAATCGCCACCACTATGACCGCATTGAGTGAAAATAATTTGATTAAAGAGGTAGTAGCATGATTTTAATTGTTCGGGTAAACTGAACAGTATGATCACCTGAAACATTTGCCAAAAGATTTTCAAGTATTGAAGTCTTGTATTTCATATAGGGACTAATATTGTCAGATTCTTCAGTTCGGTCAAGTGAACCACATGAAAATGGGAAATGACTTAGCTGACGTCGGAGAACGTGACCAGGTATCCATGACGTCATGTTAGAAGCCGTCACAGTGCAATGAAAGTTCTAAGATCACGTATGACGTTGCAAAGCATCACACCCGGAATACCAGTGTGCATTTTGTGACGTCATCTCAGGCACTGGAGTCCAGTGCAGGTGCTGTTACGTTTTTCAGAGAATTTCAGAAGTGTTATTTTAATGCCCGTTAATATATTAAAATGAGGTCACAGAAAAACGTTCACCATAGTTGATCTCAATGACTAAATAACTTTTATCGAAATGTTATTTACTTGACAACTTGTGTATGCCCTTGATCATGGCTGTTGTTGCATGTCCATCATTTGACAAGCCCCCATTTTAAGAAGCCACCCTTGTTGGCACCTCGTCAGCCTGATTCACTCTTGTCCATGTTAATGGGCTGATCGTTTACACCAAACGTCTTGAAGCAGTTTACAGTAGTGTAAATGCAAAATTACAAGAGTTAGAAGTGTTATGCTTTTTGACTGCATTTTTCAGAGCCTCTGTGGGTGGTATCCCCCATGGGAATCAGTGGGTAGACTCGATCACACCCTTAAGGGGGAGGGGGAGGGGGAGGTCCAGTTTCCAACACCAAGTGAAAAATCCTAATTCCAGGTCTCTCTCCAGAACACTGTAAAACACACTTACTTACTTCTACTCACCCCAATCTTCCTTAGGATGTATAACACAAATACAACCTCAAATTTGGCTTCTTGTCCTGCAAAATGTGTAGTTTGAAGCACGATAAATATCACTTTCATAGTCAAATCTACAAAGCAAATTTCTGGTGAAACATACCACAAAATACAATGTAAGATGGTTGGTCTTTGAATGAAAATTGTAAGGTATTTGTTTATATTAAGTCATTTAACTGCTCGTCGGAGCTCAATAAAGTGTTAAGACATCTTTCCATATATTTTTCGTTGTATTATGTAGTATATTTTACCAGGAATTTGCTTCATAGATTTGACTATGAAGATGGTATTGTTCATGCTTCAAACTACACATATTGCAGGACAAGAAGCCAAATTTGGGGCTGTATTTGTATTATATGTTCTAAGGAATATTGGAGTAAGTAAAACCTGTGTTTTACTGCGTTTTGGTGAGAGACCTGGAATTGGGACCTGGACCTCCCCCTCCTCCTTAAGTACGCTCTTGGTATAAGCATCAATGGGCTTCTTCACTCCACCCCCCCCCCCTCGGTATCTTCATACCCATGTATATTCCTCTGGAGTCGCATCATATGGTAGTGTCTGGCAAAGTTCTCTGCCCTCAAGGCAAGGATGAGGAATGTTGAGGGATAGATTTCGACGTTGCACGTCTTCCATATAGGGCTGCTCTGAAAGACTGGCATTAAGACAGGTATTGACGAACGTTAATGGGCATGAGAACACCATGTAGCTAATCAGTTGCTCTGGGTCATTACACCATGTAGCTAATCAGTTGCTCTGGGTCATTCATTTCGTAAACAGAACTTTGGAGCTAGGGGGAGAGAGAATGAAGTATGTATAATTTTCCGTCTCCATTAAGGTATGAAATGCCTGTTGCAGGTTCAGCAGATTCTGGGCACAGGTAGTGCGCTTAATTGTATCCTCTTTATGTAGTAGAAGACATCCCCGCGTCACCCACTGGATGTCATCCATCAATGTGAGAAGATGGCAACGCATGCTTGTTCATTGGTGTAGAGCTGCATCAGCTGTCCCAGCTTGAGCTGCGGCAATACTAGCATCGACTTGGACTTCGTCGGGTTCATAGTTCAAATTAGTCAACGTAGATGCCCTTATGCTCATTGTGATATGCGAAGAATTGTATCATGTAGGGGGAACTGATTAGTGAAGACGAAAACGTAGGAGAGCCATTGTGAGTGCTAGCGGGCTACAAAAGTGGCTGTTTGTTGGATATTTCATCATTACACAAAGCCGACATGTTCTCTAATGTGCGTCCTCCCTGAATCCATCACACACCTGCACGAAAGATTCCAGTTTCACAACAGGCTTCATGATCACCCGGAACTCATGATCTCAATTGTCGTACTCCGTGTGTAAGTGATATGGAATCGGAAAGATACTGCCCTTGATGAGATTGGACAATGCCTGGATAAATAGATTTGTGGGTGGTGAGAGTGAAGCTATAGATGTTGCCCTTGTACATGATTTCGTACCACACCATGTCCTGTTGCACGTTATATCATGTGTAAGGGTACTGCATATCCAGTAGACCACTATTGTACAAGTAAACATCACAGTGGTTGACAGAGCATCTGATGAAATAGGTCAACACCCTAATTCACAGGGTTAGGTGGTGTGCCTCAAACCCATGTGCAGGCCATACCCATATTTGGTAGGCATGGAAGGTGGACAGGTGAGCTCCATGGGCTCCTCGACTCAGACACTCAATGTCTAGGGAGACAACTTTTCTCGACAGCTGTTGTCATAGAAATAGAGAATCTAGGATACATACACAATGGAGCCGGTTTAAACATGTTTGAACTGATCATCGTCATCTATGAGTGGGTCTGAACTTGACTTATATTCGGGCTGTAACATAGGCCTACTCTCCATGTACCGGAAGTGATGTCCTCATGTGTATGTTAGCTTGAAAAGTAGTATAGAAAGAGCATTTTCGATGTGGGTTGTGGTGATGACTGATCACTGTCATCTTTGGAAAGATCTGGAATTGTCTGTGTTTGACACTCCATGTACTAAACTTACTCTCTTGTATGCATTATGCTGATGCTCTATGGCTAATTCTCCAAAGGGGACAATTCTGTACATGCACAATGAGGCAATATTTCTCCCAATACATAGATGGGAATGAAAGAATACACGACCTTTAATACTGTTGGGCTTTGAAATTAAAAATAATTTTATGGTTCATCAAAACTTGCTCTCTGCCATATTTTGGTATTTTGAGGCATTTATTGGGAAGACTTTCTCCAAAATATGACACCTCAAACCAAAATCAAACTTGATACTTTCAAATGATCCAACCTCCTACTATCTTGTGTGAAGATATAATTTTTGTTACAAGAGAAAATCCTCCCTATAAAGGATTCAAAATTGTGAGCACATTATGATGGACCATCAATTCATTTTTATGCAACTGACCATAGTATTTTCCCAGGCTGATATTTCAGTATGTATTCTTGAAGAAAAATATGTTTTTTGTAGGTTATGGTTTGAAAACAAAAAAAATTCATTACCGTCACACACAAAGGAGTTCTTCACATGTAAACATCACAGATCCTTTTGCAAAAAGGAAGTAGGCCAGATATACTCCATTGCACTAAGCCACTGTTCAGCAGAATTTATTGTGCAAGATTCTGCGTTGTTGCTAAATATTTACTTCAATCAAGGGCAATTGATATTGTTCAATAATGTGAGTAAAAAGTTAATCTATGATCAATAGAAACTGCAACAGAAAGTGAAAGACTTAAATTCAGCAATATTCCAGTTATGTAGCAAGATACTGCGAGTCAATGATGGCATATTTATAAATGTGGAAACCCATTTATCTCGTGAAATTCGCCTCCAAATATAAAGATAGATCTTGGCGTCCACCATTGTCTGATAATTTTAAGCTCTTTTTGTCCATTGTTACTAAGAACAAACAACTGATTTGTAATTTTGTTTGCAGAATTTCTAATTTGAGCGAAAAAGATTGAAAAAGGGACACCGGAAAACACAGAGTTTCAAGATTTCTAGAAACTGTACTTCATGTCAGTTGTTATACGTTACGAGCAAAGTTAGTCTGAAAGTGAATGTCCGGAGGAACCTTCATCTTCGTTTTGTAGTATTTTTTCTATTTTTTTTGCACATGTCATCATTGGGTACTAGAAGCGAAGGCAAATCTCTTTGACACTTTGGCATGAGCTATGAAACATACCTAAGATTTTATAATTAGGAACGAATGCTAATTCTTTTCTGGGGCTAGTTTGAGATATCTCTTTCAAGATACCATGCTCGAAAATAGTAAGATGGTACACAACTTAATACTGAAGGGATCCGGTCAGTGCAGTAATGTTGAAACTTTGCAAGTGTCTGAATCTGACTATCTCCCTTGGATCGAAACATGCAGTAGTCTACAGTTGTCCAGTTGTGACGTTGCATCACAAGAGTTCACTTGCAATGGCATGGACAAAAGTAAACTGATTTAAAATTTGAAGAAATACATTTTATCATCAGAATCATTTGAACTCCTTGATATAGAAGGTGAAGGTATGGATATTCTCTATACTCAATATATAGAATTTGCCCCACCGTTTGATCCGCAGACTCTTGTGATGCAACGTCACAACTCGGGAATACCATATTAATTTGAAGCATAACTTGGATTTTCGAATCGAACCAAAACAAATATCTTGCACAACTAGACCCCATGTGGGGCCTGTGTACCAAATTTCAGGAAGATCCAAGAAGTAGTTCCTGGAAATTCATGATAACAATGTTTCAAGGAGGAAATCAAGATGGTCGCCTGATGGCTATATTGGATTTTGGAATCGGACCAAAAAGGTATCTTGCACAACTAGACCACAAGGGGAACCTGTGTACCAAATTTGACAAAGATCCATGCAGTAGTTCCTGTGAAAACACGATAACAAAGTTTCATTGGAAAATCCAAAATGGCCACCTGGTGCCAGGTGGCCAATATTAGATTTTTGAATCGGGCCAAAAAAGGTATCTTGCACAACTGGACCACAAGGGGAATCTGTGTACCAAATGTGAGAAAGATCCATGTAGTAGTTTCCTGAGATTACACGATAACAACGTTTCATGAGTAATTCAAGATGCGACCATATTGGATTTTCGAATCGGACTGAAAAAGGTATCTTGCACAAATAGACCCCAAGGGGAACCTGTGTACTAAATTTGAGAAAGATCCATAAAGTACTTATACTGAGAAATCACGATAACAAAGTTCCATGGGGAAATCCAAGATGGCCGCCTGGTGACCATATTGGATTTTCGAATCGGACCAGAAACGTATCTTGCACAACTAGACCCCAAAGGGAACCCGTGTACAAAATTTGAGAAAAATCCATGCAGTACGTAGTTCCTGAGAAATCGCGATAAAGTTTCATGGAAATATCCAAGATAGCCGCCTGGTGGCCATTTTGGTTTTTCGAATCGGACCAGAAAAGGTATTCTGCACAACTAGACCCCAAGGGGAACCTGTGTACAAAATTTGAGAAAGATCCATGCAGTAGTTCCTGAGAATTCATGATAAAAAAATTTCATGGAGAAATTCAAGATGGTCACCTGGTGGCCACATTGGATTTTCGAATCGGACCAGAAAAGGTATTTGCACAACTAGATCTCAAGGAGAACCTGTGTACCAAATTTGAGAAAGATCCATGTGGTAGTTTCTGAGAAATCGCGATAACAATATAACAATCCAAGATGGCCGCGATATTGGATTTTCGAATCGGATCAGAAAAGGTATTTTGCACAACTAGACCCCAAGGGGAACCTGTGTACCAAATTTGAGAAAGATCCATGCAGTAGTTCCTGAGAAATCGCGATAACAAGAATCGTTTACGGACGGATGGACGAAAAGCGATTTGAAAAGCCCACCAGCCCACCATCTGGTCATGGTGGGCTAAAAACACCTCTTCTTGGAAGAAGATTCAAACCCATTGTAGTTTTTATATATATGTATATATGTATATCTCCATGACCCCAAATTCAATGTTTCAGCAAATAATCAAACGTGTTCACATATTTGCACATTATAATTCATTCCTTGTGACTCGAGTTTATCTGTTACTTTTCATCAGCTTAGAATTTTTATTGTTCAAAAGATTCATTCATGCATTTCATCGGAGCTATCTTAGCTAATGATCAGATTAAAACTGATTGTTCATCAAGCTAGTTGTTGTTCCTCTTGCATTTAGTGTCCTTGTTGCTTATTAATCCTTCAATAGCAGATTAACATTTGCTGTCCATGACTGATAATTCTCCAGGGTCCTTGGACTGTTGGATCAATTGTAGCTTCTCATCAAAGTACTCTCCTCTCTTCATGAGATCAATCCTTCTTGCATATCAGATTAATGACTGTTGTTCATCAAATTAATGATTGTTGCTCATTAAGTTAATGGTTGTTGCTCATCAGATAATTGGTTGTTGCTCATCAGATTAAAGACTGCTGCTCATCAGATTAATGATTGTTGCTTATCAGATTAATGACTGTTATTCATCAGATCAACAACTTGTTCATCAGATTAATGACTGTTGCTCATCAAATTAATGGTTGTTGCCCATGAGATTAATGGCGGTTGCTCATCAGATTAATGATTGTTGCTCATCAGATTAACAACTTGTTCCTCAGATTAATGACTGTTGCTCATCAGAATAATGATTGGTGCTCATGAAATGACTTGCTCAACAGATTATTGGTTTGTGATCATCAGATTAATTCATTCTGCACAACAAATTTATTGCTATTGAGCATCCGATTAATCGCTGCTGCCCGTCAGATTAATGGCTAGAGCTCATCAGATTAATCCGTCACCAGATCCATGGCTGTTACTCGTCAAATCCAACTTTGGTCAAACAAAATTGCTATTTTATTGTGTAATCCATGCTGATCATCAGAACAATGGCTGTAGCTCAAATTAATCCATGCTGCTTATCAAATTTTAGATGTTGCTCATAAAATTGCTCCTCTCATTCTCATGGTGAATTCAGACATCAGTCCAACATACTCAGAAATTCCTGTGGAATACCCGCTCGAATCCTGGTACAGACATACATCATGTTCTCTGCATTCTAAAATCAGAAATAATATCATAAAATAATGTCTCTGTCTAATAATAAACAATTTAAACATTTTGTTGTACAAAGCTTTCAACATCTTACCATGATGCCATTGGAGGATGAAGACAGATTTTCTTTCAAAGCTTAGTAAAGAAAATGTACCAATTCATGGCTATCTCCAGGGTGATTTTGACAATCATGAAACCAGGGAAAATGTCGTATGGGAGCCCAAATCTTCAGGTACTGTACTGCATTTTTATATGCAAAAGTCAAAAAGTCAAACTTCTCAAAAAAAAACTTTTAAAAACTGGATATGGCCATGAAATCAATAGATGCCAATTTATTTTGAGGATTCATTGACATCTGGATTTTTCATTTACATGAGAGAAAAGTATATGATATGGAACAACATATGTCAAATGGACTTTTCCCAATAATTTTAAATTTAATTTTTGATTTACAAAATTGAAACAAAAAAAGTAGTACAATAAATTATTGTATAAATTACATGTACATGTGTTTTAATTTCAGCCGTGAAGCTGCTCCTAGGTTTGTAGTTAAGATAAAATGTTTGATGAAGAAACAGAATATAAGTAATCAAACATAATAGGAAGAGATTTCTAAATGTATGGTCATTCCCCTAATAATTCAATCGCAGGATCAAATTTATTAGAAACAGGAAGTTGACAAAATGGTCCAAAATCATGAAAATAATTCAATGTTTTTTTAGTTTAGAGGGTGATCAAAATTATAAGAACTGATTGAATTTTTCAACACAAAAGTTGGGGTGATTGAATTCTAATACAGTGATTGAATTATTAGAGGCATTACCATATTTCATTTTGGATGTCATCGCAAGATATTTGCTCATCAACTCATTTACCAATTTCTTCAGCAGCTTCCTCTTGACCATTTTAATGGCCTTCAGCAGTATATGATACTCTGATTGGTGATTGGACAGTTTTGTGGAGAAAGCCTGGAAGCACAACCTGAAAGTTAAGTAGAAATTTATTAACCTTTTCATTGTTTCACATGGGTTCACCTGCCATGTCGCGGCCTTTACAAGAATACCGTAAACTTAGATTTGTTGTGCATGCTTTGATGTCGAACTAAGAGGGAGTGACATTGGGGGATCTGCCAGTAGCGACGGAATTCCCTTCTTGTTTGATCAGTGGGTCTCTCAATTCGTAGAAATATGCCTGCTACCGACTCTGAACAGAAAGCAGTGACGTGCGCTCACTTCATCAACAGTGAAAAAGTTAATATGATAAAACAGATTTCTCTAAATGCGCCCATCCCACATTAATCCTTGGACAATGCTATCTTGCTCTGATAGCGGCGACAGAAGACCGGACATGTGGTCACTGCGTGAGCTCCGGTTCATTCTTATTATCTCTTCCCTATATCTTTAATCCGGGGTGGGTATTTTAACTATAGATAACTGGTGTAAATATGATAATATGGATCAAATCTCCCTACTATTTCAAGGAAGGACCAATAAGCTTACATTTAGGATAATTTTGGCAATATCAGGTCGAAAAAAGTTCAGTTATCATTGATTAAAAATATTTGTGTGTTAAAGAGATAGCAAAGTGCCTCACTTAATGAACCAGAGCTCATGTAGCCAGCCAAGTATCAGTACACTGCAAATTGCCATCGAGGCAAGATTTCCAGGGATTAACCTGAATTAGAGTGAAAATCCCCCATTTTGGCATGTTCTTACTAATAAAAGGCACTACTTGTTTGCAGTCTTGTTTTGTGATTCTAGTCGCTATATAGCCGAAATATTGCTGAACGAGACGTTAAACCTTAATTTTCTCTCTCTCTCTCTCTTTGTGATTCTAATGAGCTGGGGGTACAGACCCTGTGTCGCTGTTTTGAATTAATAGTATAGATACAGTCTTAAGTATACTCTAGTATACCTATGTTTTGTTTTGATACTGGCTTGACAGGTATTTGCAACATTCCGTGGTGAATGCTTTATATTTTTGCAAAATATTCTCAATATAATTACAGATTGGAGTTTTTCAATATTCATTTCATGCTGCTGAACAAAATGTCTCTTTATACATACCACTTTACTGCATTCTTACTCAGCGGAAATGATGCTTGGTCATCCAGCTAAAACCAAAATCAATAGAGAGATAAGTTTGAGAGACAGATACTCAACTACATGTGGAAATTTCAGAGAAACAAATATACAGACAGATATTCAATGAAAGAGAATCATATGTAAAAATATAACCTACATAAAAATGGAAATGGGAGTAATCAGAGATTTCTTAAAGGTATCAGGGTTATTTTTTCAAGTATTCTTTTTTTATCTTAATAACTTAAATGGTGATACTGTAAAAAGAGTTGAGATTGTCAGTGAGTAGGATTTAAACAGTGCTTTCAACAATTTTTAATTCATATCACGATGACCCAGTCAAAATATCCCGACACAGAGCCAACCAGTCCTTGATCTATCCTCTTCAAGCTGAGCACCAGGCGAGAAAGACACAAGTTCCGTACATGCTTGAGGAGAGGATTTGACTCAAATATTACACTTAATTGATGGGAAATCTCCCTGAACCTATGTGAACAGTGACTCTCTAATTTGGAAAATCTAGACCCGAGAGGTGAAATATATATATATACCTGCTTCAGTTTTGCAGTTGTCTGGTGGAGAAAGTAGGAAGCCAAGTCTTCAATTAAACCTGTACAGAAAGCATACATTTCAAGTACAGTCATGCTGACAGTTCTGATCAAGTGTCAGTTCCAACCCACTCCTCAAAACATTGTTTCTTGACACAACTAAGATCACTCGAAATCTTAAAACATTTACAATAGTAGTACATTCAAATGAGCTGATCAACCTTCCAATCGTGGTTAAATTATATTATGCATTCATTAGTTTGCTAGGAGATCGCCTTACAGACCCATTTCATATACACAAATACATCGGTCTAAGTCCTGATGTCTGAACTGGAGACAGATCGAAGTTCGGAACTGACAACTCTCATTATGAAATGTAATCTTATATTCTCTTCAGTTCAGTTTATTATCAGCTAAGTTACTTTGTTACAGACAATTGTACTATGAACATGATAATGGTTTTGCCAATCAAACCATTTAACATACATGAATTTTTTTTTTCATTCCGACCCACCAAATCACTTTGGTGGGTCAGAACTGGCATCTCATCTGCATGCTTAAGAAGTACAGTGCCACAGAAGCATCATTGAAAACAGTTGATAGCAGCTGAGTATTTATATTGTAAACATAGTGTAGAAAACACTTTAGAAAACCAGCAGACCAATCAGCACACAGAAATATTTTCTCAGATGCCGAGATCTTATTAGCAATTTAAACACCTATATAGAACAAACATTTTTGTTCACCTTCTCACCCGACTTTTCAGGGCTGAATCGAAATCGGAAATACTTGCATGTGTAGCATGAATTCTTCTGAACTTTGTTAATTATAATTTAGAGATTTAGATGCTTTTTGTCTCAAGAAACTTCAAAACATTCGGAAGTCCAAATTTTACATCAACTGAGTGGTGAATCAACTTTGATTGGCAGAAATCTGCATAATAATCCTACCTATTATCGAACTAATCAGAAAATTGGACTCTACAAGTCTCCAACATGGCTGACAAAAAAGCAACAACACACTCCGCGAATTAAAAGCATCTCTTTTCCATCCATCTCAACTTCCACTCCACTTCAGCAATACAATTATTTGAACGATAAATTTGTAGTAGTTCAGTCTAACAGATCGTAAGTACCTCCTGCTGTTTTACTGTCAACAAATCGATGACAAAATCTCGGAGTTAGTTTTTTTAGCTTCGTCTCGTCGCGAGAACTTTTCATAATCGTACGGCTTTGATAACGATGAATTATAAAATATAGCAATCATTACAAATAATAAAATGTGGATATTAAATCACCATTATATTGTATGTATCCACATTTTTGGAAAAACCTAGTTTTTGGTGATTTTCAAGATGTGAATACACATGGACAGGTTTGTATCCACAAAAACCCGCCAAATTACAGTTACGCCAGTCATGACAGTTTACCCAGTCATAACTAGAGCATAGTCTGAGGGATGCACACATTTGATCAAAATGATCAGTAAGGCTGCTTACAAGATATCCCCTGTAAGGGCATAGATACATGGGGGTGGTTAACGTTTCATGAGTAAGCTGAATGGGATTGTGGCAGTGGAAATCATCAGTAAGCATGCTTACAAGATACCCCCCGGATGCACATTTGATAGAAATTGACGAGTATTTGTAGAGGAATATAAGTATACATGTTATGAGTGGCGGCACAGTATGTAACTAGTTGACAATGAGACCTCGCTCGGTTGGAGTGCGGTTAACGGATTGTCTATGCATGTGTCGTGACGATACTCAGATGAGTTTAATGGATTGTTCAGAAAATTGATGTTAATAATGATTGTTGAGAATGGGGTTATGCAGGCATATTGTGTTTTACCTAACTGTTGTTACCACTAGAACCGTGTAGACTTGAAATGGGCTGTTGCAACAGATAGGCGAATTACTGTCATCTGGATAACCACATTGAAGAGGAAAAGGAAGTAAATGGGAAGTGAAATATTAAACTTACTACCTGTAGACGCATATGCAACATCCTGAGCTAGGTCTCATGGTATGGCAGCTACATACAAAATTTGAGAAGAATCTAATCAGCCGTTGTCAAGTTATGCTCCAGAAATGGAATGTTACGGACCGAGAAAATTCTGCCCATAGGTGGCGCCACCTGTAGACGCACATGCGCCAAACGCAATCCCAAGCGAGGTCTCATGGTAAGGTAGCTACATACCAAATCTGAGAGGAATCCAATTAGCTGTTGTCAAGTTATGCTCCGGAAACGAAATGTTACGGACCGACAAGAAAAAGTTTTGACCCTAGGTGGCGCCACCTGTAGATGCACATGCGCCAACCGCAATCCCAAGCGAGGTCTCATGGTAAGGTAGCTACATACCAAATTTGAGAGGAATCCATGTAGCGGTTGTCAAGTTATGCTCCGGAAACGAAATGTTACGAACTGACTTGAGAAACTTTTGACCCTAGGTGGCGCCACCTGTAGACGCACATGCGCCAAACGCAATCCCAAGCGAGGTCTCATGGTATGGCAGCTGCATACCAAATTTGAAAGGAATCCAAGTAGCGGTTGTCAAGTTATGCTCCGGAAACGAAATGTTACGGACTGACATGAGAAACTTTTGACCATAGGTGGCGCCACCTGTAGACGCACATGCGCCAAACGCAATCCCAAGCGAGGTCTCATGGTAAGATAGCTACATACCAAATTTGAGAGGAATCCAAGTAGCGGTTGTCAAGTTATGCTCCGGAAACGAAATGTTACGGAATGACCCTAGGTGGCGCCACCTGTAGACGCACATGCGCCAAACGCAATCCCAAGCAAGGTCTCATGGTATGGTAGCTGCATACCAAATTTGAGAGGAATCCAACTGGCGGTTGTCAAGTTATGCTCCGGAAACGAAATGTTACGAACTGACTTGAGAAACTTTTGACCCTAGGTGGCGCCACCTGTAGACGCACATGCGCCAAACGCAATCCCAAGCGAGGTCTCATGGTAAGGTAGCTACATACCAAATTTGAGAGGAATCCAAGTAGCGGTTGTCAAGTTATGCCCCGGAAACGAAATGTTACGGAATAACCCTAGGTGGCGCCACCTGTAGACGCACATGCGCCAAACGCAATCCCAAGCAAGGTCTCATGGTATGGTAGCTGCATACCAAATTTGAGAGGAATCCAACTGGCGGTTGTCAAGTTATGCTCCGGAAACGAAATGTTACGAACTGACTTGAGAAACTTTTGACCATAGGTGGCGCCACCTGTAGACGCACATGCGCCAAACGCAATCCCAAGCGAGGTCTCATGGTATGGTAGCTACATACCAAATTTGAAAGGAATCCAAGTAGCGGTTGTCAAGTTATGCTCCGGAAACGAAATGTTACGGACTGACATGAGAAACTTTTGACCATAGGTGGCGCCACCTGTAGACGCACATGCGCCAAAACGCAATCCCAAGCGAGGTCTCATGGTAAGGTAGCTACATACCAAATTTGAGAGGAATCCAAGTAGCGGTTGTCAAGTTATGCTCCGGAAACGAAATGTTACGGAATGACCCTAGGTGGCGCCACCTGTAGACACACATGCGCCAAACGCAATCCCAAGCAAGGTCTCATGGTATGGTAGCTGCATACCAAATTTGAGAGGAATCCAACTGGCGGTTGTCAAGTTATGCTCCGGAAACGAAATGTTACGGACGGACGTACAGACGTACGGACGGACGTACGGACGGACGGACGGACGGACAAGCTGAAACCAGTATACGCCCCCTACACTACGTGTCGGGGGGTATAATTAGTCTACTCAACAGTTTACCCAGCCATAATGACAATTTGTCGAGCCTTATTTTGCAGTGTAATTGACCATACTATCAGTTTACCAAACCACAATGATAGTTTATCAAGTCATATTTGACAGTTTAAAGAAGGTAGTGAGTCATTTGATAGGATATAATATTGCTCTCAACTATATTTTGTAAATCTCACGACGGTGCGCCTACATGCAACAGAGAGGTCACAATGATGCATTTTGATGGTGCTTCCTCACTGAAGCACCATGTGATATAGGCAGACATTATACTACACCCAGTCGGATGATCTGGACACTCGGCCAACCAGCCCTTGATCTATCCTCATAATGCTGAGTGCAAAGCAACAAGTTCCATTTCTTAAGTCGTAGAGGACTTGCTCAGGGAACTATCCCAGGACCTGCCTCTTGTGATGCAGACACTCTCACCACTGGACCATCTTAGTGTGGTGTGCTGTTTACAGAGCCATAATGGCAGTTTACCAAGCAATAAGGGCAGTTTACCAAGTTATTATGACAGTTTATCAAGTCATTATGGCAGTTTATCAAGCCATAAGGCAAGTTTAACGAGCCATAAGGGCAGTTTAGTGATGCATAAATGCAGTTTACCAAGCCATAAAGAGCAGTTTACGGAGCCACAAGGGCAGTTTACAGAGCCATAAGGGCAGTTAATGAAGCCATAAAGGGCAGTTTACAGAGCCATAAGGTTAGTTTACGGAGCCTTAAGGGCAGTTTACCAAGCCATATGGGAAGTTTACCAGGCCATGAGGGCAGTTTACCAAGCCATATGAGCAGTTTACTAAGCCAGTAGGGCAGTTTACCAAGCCATATGGGCAGTTTACCAGGCCATAAGGGCAGTTTACCAAGGAAGAATGCAGGATTGTCATTTCCACGATGTTTAACAGGAAGACGTCTGACCGAGGCATGAAACTTGTAAGCCAGAAGTACGAACATCTTGTAAGCGTTAGATACTACCACTTCCAATGTGTTCATCTGAAAATGGTAAGATAACAATGTTGAAGCAGAACTTACCTTATTGTAAATAGATTCCTACTCTTGGATAAACTTTACCAACTATTTTACTGTCACTGAACTATTCTTTCTCTGTGATTCATGACAACACCTCTTTGAATACAACCCAGAAGTTTTCTTTGCATCGCAAAACAATCAGCTATAGCTGTGAACACCTTAACACAATTGGTTCTCCTTATTACTCTGTATTGATTCATTTTCTTTTGTCTTCCTATACATTTCCTGGTCCAGTGGCACATCTACCGAGAATGTTACAGACACCGCGAACACAGAACAGAAGTTCTGTGAAAGACAATTTCCGCGAATATTAAGGCATCTACAGTATGCACATCTTCACATAATGGTAATGTGTACCCTACTTGGGAATCCTACAAAGTCTGCGTTGATATAATGACAATGTGTACCAACTTTGATGGAAATCCTACAAAGACTGCAAAGTGTGCAGTGATATAATGATAATGTATACCAACAAAGGAAATCCTACAAAGAATGGGGGGGGGGGGAAATTGTAGGACAAGTTGCGCTGATGGGAAATGACTATGTGGATGGATAGGCAGATATGCTCATGGCTGCATACCTGCATATATCCGGGGGGGAGTGGGGGTGTAAAAACTGATTCAAATCCAGAAATGCCCTTCTGAGAGATATATAATCTGGCTGAATGTAAACCAGCATCGATAACCTAGGCATGATACCTGGGAGTCCAGATATAGACCATGACATCGCACCCTCAAAGCCCTGAAAGTAAAAGATTTATTATGCATTTAGTATTCGTGAGAATCTCAATTGCGATCTTGAGGCAAGGTACCCACATACCAAATTTGGAATAAAATCCATTCAGGTTTTCAGAAGTTATTCTCCAGAAACAAAGTTTTAACATGACCCCCAGGTTGTGCCATCTATACATGTAGGTGGATCGGAGTGAAAAACAATCCCAAGCAAGATCTTCAAGCAAGATACCCACATACCAAATTTGAAAAGAATTCGATAAGTTTTCAAAAAGTTATTGTCCGGAAATGATATTTTGACATGGCTCCCCCGGTGGCGCCACCTATATGCAGATTGGTGGGAGAAACATTCCGAAGTGAGATCTTCAGGTGAGGTACCCACATAGCAAATTTGAAAAGAATCTGTTCAAATTTTCAGAATTTTTTTTTCTGGAAGCTTGGAATCGTAACAGCCAGTACCCGGCATGGAAAACAATCCCAAGTAAGATCCACTGACTGGCAAGGTACCCACAATTTGTCCTGAAAAGGTAATTTGGCGTGACCCCCAGATGGTACAACCTAAAGGTGGATCGACGTGAGAATCTCAATATAGATCTTGAGGCAAGGTACCCACATACCAAACTTGGAATAAAACCCATTCAGGTTTTCAGAAGTTATTCTCCAGTTTTAACAGGACCCCTAGGTTGCGCCACCTATAAGAATTCGATAAGTTTTCAAAAAGTTATTGTCCGGAAATGATATTTTGACTTGGCTCCCAGGTGGCGCCACCTATATGCAGATTGGTATTAAAAACATTCCCAAGTGAGATCTTCAGGCAAGGTACCCACATACCAAATTTTTAAAGAATCTGTTCAAATTTCCAGAATTTTTTTTCTGGAAATGAAGTCAGACAGATGGATGGATCCCAATACCTGGGTACTAAAGTCCCCCTTTAGCCGTCAGGGGAAAATTACCTCTTGAGATAATACCTCAACTGTGTGTGAACTTAAGAGATACAGTAGTTTCTATAAAAAACAAAGAGGTTGATCTAATCAAAACCCCGCGGCTTTCCCCAAGTGATTGTGACCCATGTGTAGTGTGAATTGGGGAAGAGAGAGTTCTATGTGGGATGATCAAGATATACCGGTAGTTGGTTACATTCAGGCATATAGGACAGAAATAGAAAAATTATATATCTGTAAAGGGGCATAACTCAGTAAAATATAGGTCGAGGGGAGCCACTTTCGATAGGCGTCTGACTTAGCACTCTGTAAAATAAGAACCGAGACAAATAAGCTGTACCGAACATGGATCTGCAGATTTAACTTGTACATTCAGCTACAGATAACAAAATTGGAGATTATTACATCTGAAAGGGGCATAACTCCATAAGCTGAGGCGAGAAATCCTTTGTTGGCTTGTAGAATACAATAATATAAATAAGTTTCCAAAATATAGTAGCTATACCAAACACAGTTCAGCAGATATAGTTGGTTACATTCAGGCATATAGGACAGAAATAGAAATTAATATATCAGTAAAGGGGCATAACTCTGTAAAGTATGGGCCACTTTCGATAGGCGTCGGACTTAGCACTACTGTAAAATAAGAACCGAGACGAATAAGCTGTATTGAACACGGATCTGCAGATATAACTTGTACATTCAACTACAGATAACAAAATCGAAGATTATTACATCCGAAAGGGGCATAACTCCATAAGCCGAAGCGAGTAATCCTTTGTTGGCTTGTAGAATACAACAATATAAATATGTTTCCAAAATATAGTAGCTATACCAAACACAGTTTTGCAGATATAGTTGGTTATATTCAGGCATATAGGACAGAAATAGAAATTAATATATCTGTAAAGGGGCAGAACTCTGTAAAATATGGGCCGAGGGAAGCCACTTTCAATAGGCGTCTGACTTAGCACTAGATAAATAAGTGTAGAAAATTTGATGGTTGTATCTCAAGCGGTTTTGCCTAAAATGCGTTAACGGACGGACGGACGTACATGGCAACGACAATACCCCCGAGGCCAAAATGGCCGAGGGGTAAAAACTTTATATTCTGGTTAAGTTGCGATTTTATCTTTTGACTTTCCTCATTATGACATTCAAAACAGCTGTCAATAAGCAAGTTTTTTCATGACTAAGGCTAATCTCACCTCATCAGCTTGTTCTTCATAGTTATCCCAGGCTGATAGGAAATATTGAAGGTCATGGTATCTGCAATTGCTACAAAAATGGAGAGAAGATTAAGGTAACGTCGCATTGAGCAATATTTCAGCTATATAGCGACGATCAAACAAAATTCTAAAGTATTCAAGTTAATAACTTGGTAATTCAACACATGTACATACATGTACGTTAAAATTTATACAAACTGATTTCTCTCAAATAACCTAAAATATAATCTTATTTTACCTGACTAAAAGATCTTCTACAGTAGCTGCTCGATAAAAAATATCTCTTACAATCTTACAATATATGCAGTCGATAAGAATATGTCCACTGTGAGATCTTCGTGGCATGGAGAATACACCTTGGAACTGGCACTTTTTTTTAGTAAATGTTTGTGAGTTAATCGTGTATAACTGATTCTGCATTGCCTGATCAAAATGTTTCCGGCTGCTCAGATGAGTATAGCCTACAGTTTTATTGAACTCATGAAGTCTGTTATTATCCACAGCATCCTTTACAGATTGAAACAGCTTAACAACAGATTTCAGAGAAAATCAAAGTCATCAAGTGGCATGGAAACAGTAGTTTTAGTGTTTTAGACAGAAGTCAAAATATCTCATATAGTAAATTCCCTAATAATTCAATCACAGGAAGTAAAATTTCCCTCAAAAAAATATGGGGGTGATCAAATTTATTAGAACAGGAAGTTGACAAAATAGTACAAAATCAAGCATATAATCCATTTTTTCTTCATTATTTCAATGATTTTAGAGGGTGATCAAATTTATTGGAATAATCGATTGAATTTTGTCCCCAAAGTTGGAGGTTATTGAATTTTGTCCCCAAAGTTGGGGGTTATTGAATTTTGTCCCCAAAGTTGGGGGTTATTGAATTTTGTCCCCAAAGTTGGGGGTTATTGAATTTTTTCCCCAAAGTTGGGGGTTATTGAATTTTGTCCCCAAAGTTGGAGGTGATTGAATTTTGTCCCCAAAGTTGGAGGTGATTGAATTTTGCCCCCAAAGTTGGGGGTGATTGAATTTTGTCCCCAAAGTTGGGAGTGATTTGAAATTTGTCCCCAAAGTTGGGGGTGATTGAATTTTGTCCCCAGAGTTGGGGGTGATTGAATTTTGTCACCAAAGTTGGAGGTGATTGAATTTTGTCCCCAAAGTTGGGGGTGATTGAATTTTGCCCCCAAAGTTGGGGGTGATTGAATTTTGTCCCCAGAGTTGGGGGTGATTGAATTTTGTCCCCAAAGTTGGAGGTGATTGAATTTTGTCCCCAAATTTGGGGGTGATTGAATTTTGTCCCCAAAGTTGGGGGTGATTGAATTTTGGTAGGGGGTTTGCCATACTTGAATGCCATCAACTTAAACAGAGCAATATTCAGGGAAATGGCCATAAAGTCTCATCGTTATAAAGATATCGGCAAAAAGAAGGTTTTTTTAAATACTTACAAATACCATCATATCTGGAGTAGTCTATGGACAGGCTAAGATTCCTCATGTCAAACAGCATACCACACCAAGGAAACAGCTCTGACAAACAAAATTTAGAAAGTCTGTCCATTTTAATAACATTTAGTCGTCTATTTTGAAGCTTGTCAAAAATCAATAGATATCTCTGCATATATTTTTTTATTGCAGCGTGTATAACAAACTAGTCATGAACTCCATTACTGAATGACTACCATCACTGTGATATTGATAACATGTCACACTTGAAATATTAAACTTACAGGGTTCGTACACCTTGGAGCTTCCAATTTTCAAGACATTTTGAAGGTATTTCAAAGGTAATATTTTCAAGGCATATTACTCCCAGTGTATATGATAAATTTTCTGAATTTTTCAGTTAAACAAGAGTGTGAATGTCCTGTCAACAAATGTATTGTTCATACATTGTCTTTCGATTAGACTTGGAAATTCTTTTCGGATGATTAATGAATATATCACTATGATGAGGTTAATTGTGTCAACCAACGCCAAAGGACAGTATCAGGGCTCCTACTGGCCCATAGACAAAATATAGGGCAAAATATAGGGACATAATGGCCAAAATATAGGGCAAATATAGGGATATGACCAAAATATAGGGCAAATATAGGGATATAATGACCAAAATATAGGGACATAATGGCCAAAATATAGGGCAAAATTCAGAAAACAGGCCATTTCACTGAGTCACGAACAGGGATAATTACTTGTTAATTACAATCTCATAGGATCAGTGTTTTTATCCAAAAACAACCGATACTCATCACTGGAACAAGGTAGTAAATAAGAAACACAGTACAATTTAATTAGGACACTTCTGACTCGGTTGAATTGTTAATTTGGAGGATTTAAATAAGCCAACTATTCGTGTATATGTATCACAATAAATACAAGGTCAGAGCTGCATGAAAAAGCATGAATAATCCTGAAAATATAGGAATGATAGGGCAATTCAGTCAAATTTGAGAAAATATAGGAAAAATAGGGGAGAGCAGAAAATATAGAAAAAATAGGGCCAGTAGGAGCCCTGCAGTATACTCTGAGTATCAAATCCTGGGACGGAATATCTGGAAGCTATCTTCTCCAGGCTCTAAAATTGTGCACCAGGCAGCGTTGTTTTAGTCTAGACATTCACATGTATGCCTACGCTCACACAAAATCTGATCAAATATAAACAATTCAAAACTTGAAGCATTTTCACTGGGTGATGCAACTCGATTGCCAGGCTTGTTCATTAAAATTTTCAAACTGACTGCACTGCATTGGTGACATGCACATGCCCACCGCTGTACTGCACATGTCACTCCACTGTCGATTTCAATTCAGATTGGAGGTCTGAATTGATTTAGCCCTAAGAGTCAAAGGCTGATGACGCTATCCTCCAGATATTCTGTCCAAGGATTTGATACTCAAAGTAAGGACAGTACAACTTTGAGCTAAAACTTGATAATTGAATTGACAATAATAGACAGGAATTCCCATTTTCAAGGTCTTTAGCACAATTTTCTATTCCTCCAGGCCTTGATTTCTAAATTGTCATTTTCAAGGATTTTTAAAATTGTGTATGAACCCTGAACTTGGTAATTCTCTCAATATGAAATTCGAGTATTGTTGTTTCATGTAGCAGGGCTCAATTACATAGGGAGACATTATAATGTCCTGTAAGAGACAGTAGGCCTATTGCATTCAGAAAAGACATTTTATTGTCTAAGACAGCCATGCGTCAACAGCTATAACAATATAACAGATATAACATATATAAGTACATGTATATAAGTTCACGCCAATTTTATTTCTTGTTTCATGGCGGGGTTTTTTTCAACATTGGAGGAGATAATAAAAATAAAACTGGACCAGATGAGCAAAAACTCATCTAACCACAGAAAGAAAGGGGGAAGAACTTCAAAAGACCAGTTTTATTTTTATTTTATTATTGCTTTCAGTCTTGAAAAAAAAATCTGCACATGAAAAAATAAAATAAAATAAAACTGGTGTGGCCTAGGCTAACATACAGCTTTTTGTTGATAAGCCAAATTTGAAGATGTTTGGATAGTTTCAATAATTGTTTACCTTGGTCGTTTATACGAGAAATTGTGCCATATTCGGGCGAGGTGTGTTCAAAGTTGATCAGGGTTTTGGCAGCATTTGTGAAACAATTATACTCTGGTTGTCCTAAAATAGAGCACAATAAATAATAGAGATGAAAATTGACATCTTGGGTAATTTGTTTCAGTGAATATGGTCCATTCACAGTGTGAACAATTGACATGAAAAAGGATCAGCAGTGATTGGCCCTTCCCACATTAACACTATACCAATAGACATGCCTCACTGAGCAGCACATGGATGAGGGGACTGGTCCATGTCGGTTGTTACTGGATTATGATACTACAATCCTTCCTATGGAGAAATATTTAGTTAAAAGATCTCAAACTATTCATTAAGGTGAATATATTGACCCTTTCTTTAAGGTAGTTCCTACCTCAAAACTTTGTCCGGTGACCAACTCTAAGTTTTTGCTGTGGTAGCTGGGGTGTTGAACAGAAGAAAATATAAAACAAATTGATGATCTTCGATCTAGATTTTTTCTATACCTAGCTCTGAATATCACCATGCATATGGATCAAAGAATACAGATATATATCTCAGATTTGTGACATAATTACCTCACTCATAACATCTCTTTAATTATAAGGAAAGGCGAGATATGACGTTGGAAGAGTTATTACAGGGGAAATAACCCTGTGTAACGATGTCAACATTGTAGGAGGCATGAACCACCATGAATAGAAGTATAAACCATATGCATCACATATACGTCAGTTATCACTAGTACAAAAACATTCCCCCCATATGCAAGCATGGGATTGATGACTGCGACCATGGACCAGGTATCCAAGCTACATGCTGTTTAGTGAGAGAGGTGCATTATTATTGCATGAATGCAGGGAGTGCTAATTAACTTAGATAGGATCTGTGTAACAAATGTTGGACTGAAATACATGTACAACGTGGAGTTTGTCTCCTGCAGTCATATTACCATCACCAAGAAGAAACAAGATGGCTGAGTGGTTTAGACAATGGCACTTGATTCCTTGCTTCTCGCCAAACTGTTTCTCAAAAGTGATGTGTG
>JAVTVY010053364.1:0-26709 GCA_036873755.1 Hanleya hanleyi
AGCTTTGGCTCGCCCAAGAAAGCAAAGGAAACACAAACCCGGCAAGCCTCATTTCAACTATGCGATGAAAGGCAAACACGGTAAGGAAAGTCTGGTACAAAACTGATGCCATATCAGGCAATTCTGTTCTATAAGATTCTGCATTGAAAAGCCACTTTAATGTGAAATATCTATTTATTTCACATCACATATATCGTGATTAGGGTTACAAAATATTTTTTCCCCTCGTTAAAAAGACAACGTGTCAGCATTCAGTTTCAACAGAGACGGCCGTGTCTTCGTGATAGTGAGATCACGAGTCTGATGTGCACAGTCAAGAAGATCTCTATTTGTGTTGGCCAACGCAATTAATTGGTGTTGAGCCAGTATTAGAACTTATCGGTTAATACCAGAATATGGTGTAGAGCCATTTTCAACACCCTTCATCAGGGTAGAACCAACACCATTATTTGGTGTTGAACGGGCCTCAACACCATCTTTTAGTGTTCACAGAATTCCAGGTATATTGGTAATAACCTTCGTTGTCACGATTCTGAGTGTACACAATAACCATCTCACGATTATTGAGTTCTCTTTGTAGACAATTTTGAAATGAGATGGTACGATAAGGCGGGATTTTGGCCTATACGTGGTGCGGTTGAAATCAAATAAATAAAATGGCATAATAATAAAAAAAAATTAATGTAACGGCAAGAAAAAATATATGTGCACAATATGTGAAAGTTCTAGCTCGATTGCATTATGATTATAGTTACGACTTGAAATTGAATCCGCAGCATGTGCTATTTCATGAAAAAGGGTCTAAATGGAGTCATAATTGTCCATATATATTTTTTTATTTACGTTTTTACTACTTCTGGTAAAGTTTAAAGAGCAACATATGACACAAGAATGAAGATAATGGTTTACAACTCATATGGGAAAAAGTTACAGGTGAATATAGTTCTCATCATGTATTCCTCGATTACAGGTAAACATATTGTTTTCCTAAAAATGCACAACAAGCGGACAACAGTTCTTGCAACTTGTGTTGACACAAACGCGATGAAAATTAATGTTATTGATTATAGGATAAATATTTCTCAAGTAAAATTGTGAATGTTCTATTTTATAAACTAATGTATCAGATGCATGTGAACTGTGAACCAAAAACTTAAATGATATGTTCCATTATGAGAAATATCGAAGAAGATGATCGGTCACATAGGCCCCTATACCTGACGTCCCGTGTGTGACTGCCATGTTTGCGGCCATCTTAAAGGACCACGTATGTTTAGATGGGTAAATGGCCCCAGAACGGGTGCGGTAGAAGTGCCAAAAATAAAATATTACATACACAAGAAATTGTTCAGTTGGCATTAAATACAATATTATATTGTATACTCAGAAAAGTTTCAAGGAACTGAGTTTCATGATTCTCGAATAACAGGGCCTTGAAGTAGTGCATTCGTGCAAAATCGCCAATTTTGAGGCGAAAACACTTCATATTTCTTTCTTTAAACATATGAAGATAAACGATAACCAGAACCATCTTGATACAGCATACCCGCTGTTCCAATATGTAGTCGAAGACCAAATCTTGTTCCGGTTATCGTTTATCTTCATATGTTTACAGAGAACAATAAGAATTGTTTTCACTTCAGAAACAACTATTTTGCATCAGTGCACCACTTTAAGGCCCTGTTACTCGAGAATCATGAGACTCAGTGCCTTGAAATTTTTCTGAGTATACAATATAATATTGTACTTCGTGCCAATTGAACAATTTCTTGCAGTGGAAGTATTTTATTTTGGTAGTTCTGCATTGCACCTGACCTGAGGCCATTTACCCATCTAAACATACATTGTACAAGGTCCTTTATACAATTTAGCTGATAATTATGCAAGTTTACACTTAAAACTTGTGGTGGTAAATGTTGTATATCCTATAAAACTGAATACCTTGACAACACATGTATGACTGAGTTTATTCCATGAAAATTTGCAAATTTTATGCAAATTAGCTAATGGTGCAAGGTAGCTAAATTTTGCAAGGTAGCACTATATCTTGCCAATATTTGGCATATACTGTCTCGTGTCATTATGTAACTATTACTCAGTAATTTTGTTTTGTAGATTTACTGTAATACATTTCGTTAGTTTCTCAGTGTGGATTATAATATGATGTTAGCTTTATCAAGTCCAGCCGAGAAAATATAGGCGATACAATTTTCGGCAATGTAGCCTGTTGATAAAACTATCATTTTGTTTGCGTTACGTGCGACATCGTCTGTTGTTTTTCTGGTTCATAATTTCGTTGCTATCTCTAATCATCTAAGTCGACGCGCTTAGAAGACAAACGATAACATGCCTATATTTATTACGTGTGAAAATTTGTATGTAAATAGAGTATTGAACAGAACACAAACTTGAAGCTAATCCTTTCACAATAGAACTGCGCCGATATCAGGGCAGGTGGGTGCATTGACGCGTGGTTCGCATTGGTTCGTGGGCTGGGTATGCACAACAAGTTCAAAATGGCCACAAAATGATAAACTACAAAAAGGTTAGAGTCAACTCATACCTTCCCATATCGTTTTTTAACGAATATTTCATAATTCCGGTAGTGAAATGAATCTTTTTGGTGAAAAAATATCCATATAATGCCGCTTCAAATCCCGAGATAGTTAGAATTATATAATATGCAAAACGTTTCCTGAAATTTCACTTTTAGCTAAAAAGTGACTGTGTGCATTCTGGCAAAAATTCTATTATTATTTCCATTTTCTCACATGGAATGCTTGCACCTACTGGCCAAACTATGCGTCAAAATTCCTTTGTAGAAGTTATTCTTTCTGCCGAACTGTGAGATTTTTAATTTAACGAAATTTCTCAAAGAAGGATCCTGAAATGAAGCGTTATTATTTGTCGCATATTTTCATGTTACTGATTAATTATTGGTAGCAAGTTTTCGAAGAAAATACACCGGGAAGTAGCAAAACTTGCGCATTTGAGGTTTATTGGAAATGAATTATTTATGCAAAACCCTGAATGAAAACTCGCCAATGTTTTCTTCAGAGATGCGGACAGATATTATTGCGGTTCTTACAACAGCATTAACTTTCAACATTAGCATATTACTTTTAGAATGACAAAAGATTCCGGATGTTCGTTCCATCGCAATAAAGAATTTGTTCGGCAGTATGCTGCGCTTGTTTATTACTGCGGTTCTTAATCGAGCGTGGTTTTTCAACAGCAACCGTTGTCTTTTGTTGTCGAATGTTTAGTCATGTTCATTTCCCCCTGCATTCGTCCATGGAGTTCGTCAAAAAATGAAACACTCAAATCAGCCAGCACGGCAGACCAGAGCATGTAGGGCGACGTCAAATTTACATCAAAGACTGCGTGTATGACGGTATGATTGTGGTGTGTCGAGCCGCAATCAGATGGCCCAAAAGCAAATTTACTCGAACTTTAGGATATTTAATTGTTGCATTTTATAGTTGTCAGTTGAAACGGGAACGTAGCATGCCGGAAAGTCTTTGCTGCCTTGAAATGAACATTTGACGATGTGTCCAAAAGTCAACGGCTATCGTTGAAAGCCCACGCTCAACTAATAACAGTAATATTGCGAATGTTTTGTGTTACATGCAGTATCATAAACCAGTAAATCGGCTGTTCGTCTTTCCGCGCCAAAATCTCCAATTACGTAATCATTTTCCGTCGTTTACTAACCAATAACTTAGTAAAGCGACCTCAATAGATCATGGAGAATGGCAAAAAAGGATAATCGTTTAAAGTTTTACAGCACATTATATACCGGCTTGCTGAAACCAATGTTCCATGGCCTAACTGTACTATGAAATTGAGTTGTATTTACTAAATGTCATGGAATGAGTACAACTTTCCAATATTACCTCTCCTTCCAATTGATAAACATATTTTATATGCTTTTGGTATATTTAATATGGAATGAGCCATCCTCTTCATTACATGGTCAATATACAAGAAATCCTCTATTTTGCACATGTTCAAGGCAAGAATGAGCCGAGATGCAGCGCATATCACCAGACATTGAATTTAATTGATTTTAGAAATGAAAGCAGTTAACGTTATCGGTGATCCTAGTCAACAAGTGCTGATCGAACAGATGTTCAATGCAATTTTCCACATGGCGAGGAGACCAGACAAGGAAATGGAATCTTTTGTACAACGCTTTTCTGTCCGGATCGCTATATAACACTACACCAACTGTGTAACACGGTCTGTCTCCACATTTCGTGTAACATGGAGATTCACACGCCCATAAAGGGAAGCATTTAATTGCATGGTTGGTTGATTGTTATCCACAATCTCGCTAGGCAGAGGTACTTTCTAAGCTATAAATACGACCGTTCCGCTATGTACGTTTCACGAAGAAGTCTACTGTAACGGGCAAGAGCAGAACACTGCTGAACAAATTCTTTATTGCACATGGATTGAACATTCGAAATCCTTTGTCATTCTAAAAGTTACAGGCTAATGTTGAATGTTAACGCTGTTGTAAGAACCGTAATAGTGTCATATTCCAACTATCAATTTATCATAAAAAGTGCATTCGATCGTGGTAATATCAGATATTCATATACCGAACTGTGACGGTTGGTTTTAACTGACAAAGTCACGGCCTGGTAGGGTTGAACCTTGGTAGCAGTACATCTATGGGCATAAATGACGTGTCGTGTCTATGAATCAGCCATTGCAAGAAAATGACCAACCGCAACGGGGATTATTTGGGTTCAACATCACGAATCGATGGATCATAAAAATATTCTGAAAAGTATAAAACTGCTGAAAAAGTGGAATACATTTTGAGTTGCGTGTGCGGAACTGTGTTCCTGAATTACAATAACATATAAGCGATTAATTGACTTAGTGGTTCGCTGTCTATTTTTCCCACCCCTATTGCATATTGAAATCTAAAATCAAGATGGGAAGAAAAGAAAACTGAGAACGTTTTCTTTAATGATTCGGAGAGTCGAACCCAAAATGTTGCGTTCCTCTAACCTGCATACAGGGAGAGTGACCATTCGATCAAACAGCTGTTACCATTTTTAAACTGGCGAATTATGTGACGAATGGAAGCGCACCCTTAGGATTCCAAGGGTCTTCAGATATTTCTATATTATGTAAATATGAATCTTTAACCAAAGCGATTTTTCAATTTCATTTATAATCAAACCCACCGTCGAATTTGGATGTCTTGGGAAAGGTACCATATTTCCTAGTTATTGGAATGAAGTTATCTATTTCTTAGGAATACGTACATATAATTACGTTTACGTTTATTTATTTTATTTTTGATTGTGTTAAATATGTTTTCCACCAAAAAAAAACAATAATCTAAAATATCGCCTGGCAGCTCGGCTACAATATAGGTATACAATCGGATGCCATGAGAATACCTATCACCTGGACCTATAATGGAAACTTCTTCATCAAGGTTCAAATCCATGTAATATATCTGGACTCGTCCTAGAACTGTGGGCGTACGTGGAAGATGGTAAACTTCGTATACACGTACACATCTCAATCTCAGCCGTTCTGCCGTGTTTATGATCAGATATGTAAATTTTAAACTTGTGTGTAGATAGTCCTATATTTTGCATGTATGTAATTTTATTAATTACAGACGGTAAGTAGCTCTTGTGAGTTAAAGTTTATGTTTTTAGCGTATCGTCTTTTGAACTTGAATTTGAACTTGAGTTAATCAATTCATGGAACGACTCTCCACACAGCTGAATAAGTTTTCACCCAAATGCAAACTAGTTTTCACCCAGATGAGAACATTTTCATCCGGATGGAAAGTCCGAAAAATGTATGTCAAAACAGGAGTGACTGGCATGCCATATATGACCCACCGTTCTTCAACCTCCCTGACCATTCATCTCTCATGTCTGCCAGCTTGACATACCCACTGGACAATCACCCCTCCTCCCCCACCCACACACCCGCCAACACTGCTGTAAACGAGGTAATGTAATTACCATAAATATGTATTAATCCCCTTCCAAAGACCCATTGAAACAATATTATATAGTATGGAAATATAGAGTAACAGTATCGATGATTGCGACAACTTTATAACAGAAAACAATACAGGGGCCATGTGTTACCAGCTAACCCTGCGGTACTCCTTTATTACTGTTCTTACAACAGCATTAACTTTCAACATTAGCCTGTAACTTTTAGAATGACAAAGGATTCCGAATGTTCAATCCATTGCAATAAAGAATTTGTTCAGCAGTGTTCTGCTCTTGTCCGTTACAGTGGATTTCTTCGTGAAATGTACATTTTGCGGAACGGTCGTATTTATAGCTAACATTGGAAAGTACCTCTGCCTCGCGAGATTGTGGATAACAATTAACCAACCATGCAATTAAATGCTTCCCTTTATGGGCGTGTGAATCTCCATGTTACACGAAATGTGGGGACAGATCGAACAGCACTTGTTGACTAGGATCACCGATAACGTTAACTGCTTTCATTTTCAAAATCAATGACTATCAATGCAATGTCTGGTTATATATGCGCTGCATCTCGGTTCATTCTTATCTTGAAAATGTGCAAAATAGATGCGATTTGTTGTATATTGACCATGTAATGAGGAAGATGGCTCATTCCATATTAAATATACCAAAGGCATATATAATATGTTTATCAACTGGAAGGAGAGGTAATATTGGAAAGTCCATGACATTTAGTAAATACAACTCAATTTCATAGTACAGTTAGGCCATGGAACATTGGTTTCAGCAAGCCGGTATATAATGTGCTGTAAAACTGTAAAAGATTATCCTTTTTGTCATTTTCCATGATCTATTGAGATCGCTTTACTAAGTTATTGGTTAGTAAACGACGGAAAATGATTATATAATTGGAGATTTTGGTGCGGAAAGACGAACAGCCGATTTATTGGTTTACGATACTGCATGTAACAAAAAACATTCGCAATATTACTGTTATTAGTTGAGCGTGGGCTTTCAACGATAACCGTTGACTTTTGGACACATCGTCGAATGTTCATTTCAAGGCAGCAAAGACTGCCCGGCATGCTACGTTCCCGTTTCAACAGACAACTATAAAATGCAACAATTAAATGTACTAAAGTTCGAGTAAATTTGCTTTTGGGCCATCCGATTGCGGCTCGACACACCACAATCCATTCTCAAAGAGAGCCGTGTCTATACCCGCGGGAGACCAAAGCGACTCTCATGTAAACTGGTGACATTTTGAATCTCCAATCTCAAAGCGAGGCAGCATGACATCACTCGCTCGACCGGGACTATTCATTCTCAAAGAGAGCCGTGTCTACCCGCGAACTACTTCCTGTATTAGATAACTCGCTTTCACGGCCAAGTATACATACCGACAATAATTTGTTCGCGATTACGGAAAGAGTCATTTCCCAATTATATAGCCCACGTTATGTTCAGCAATTCGCTTCTAACTCGGCGGAGTCAGTGACAAGCCGGATACAGAGGTGAAAATCATACGCCGCCTACTCACCCTCCAAATTTTGGGGGGATGGCTCCCATTTACCCGTGAGACTCTTTCTCGCAGTAGGGAGTCTCGCGAGACGAGAATGACCACAATCATACCGTCATACACTCAGTCTTTGATGTAAATTTGACGTCGCACTACATGGTCTGGTCTGCCGTGCTGACTGATTTAAGTGTTTCATTTTTTTTACTAACTCCATGGACGATTGCAGGGTCAAATGAACATGACTAAACATTCGACACAAAAGACAACGGTTGCTGTTGAAAAACCACGCTCGATTAAGAACCGTAGTTATAGACAAGCGCAGCCTACTGCCGAACAAATTCTTTATTGCGATGGAACGAACATCCGGAATCCTTTGTCATTCTAAAAGTAATATGCCAATGTTGAAAGTTAACACTGTCGTAAGAACCGTAATAAAGGCATTTGAAAGATTAAAATAGTTAATGACGTTTGTAATGATCTATATATTTGACCGTCGAGAGCCTCCCATCTACCACTCTGTTCTAATGATGCATATATAATAACCTTCTATGTACGCGAGCTGTATTCTAATATTGGAAATTGCACGGTAGCGCCCGACCACCGAACTACTACCGTATTATGTAACTTCGTATTTACATGATTAATAGATCAGATAAGATAAGATATTTTATTTATATCTCACCATCAGCAATAGTGATAAAATCATATACAATTACATAAAAATATGGCCGATGCCACTCACACTGAGTTATGAGAGACACTATACATTACATAACAAATATTAAATAAATTTCACAAACAGTTCTACTGATATCATCTGCGTATATTATATTGTCTCCTGCGTAATATCTGAAAGCAGGTTCTGGCAGTAACACGGGCAACACTCGGGTTGGAGAGAACAAAGAGCATTCTGTCTAGATCACTGATATATTTAAAATTAGCATACATAAATTCAACTTCTTGGAAAAAATAAAATCTTATGTCTTCATAAAGTGGACACCTACATAATACATGTTCCTCGTCTTCAATCTGATCGGGACAGTTGAAACAGACTCTCTGATCTACAGACAGGTTTTCGTAACGCCCCGTTTCTAATCTGATTGGGGCAACGCCCATTCTGAATTTCGCCAATGCACTGCGATGGCATTTCGGCATGTAAGTGGTCACATAATTTTCCGAACCGAAGTCCCTTTTCATAATCCTATACTTTCTCAATTTATTTAGATCCGTCCAGACTTTGCTTCTGGTTTATCGAGTTGAGTCTGCCATAAATACAAATATTGAGTCGTTGCCTTATCTTCTACCTCAGTTATAACATGTCTTTTATCGTATCTATTGTTGATATTTTCAAACAATAGAAATTAGAGATGCGGAAATTCTTGCTGAATTATCGCACAACTTCACATCCGACAACAGGTAAAAGTCCTGCAGAGCTCGTGTTCGGTCGCAAAGTTAAAAATAAGATACCGTCTTTCACTGCTCCCGATTTGCATGTCGACATTCAGGTCAAACGGCAACATAACAAAAGCATGCTTAAAAATAAGCAATACCATGACGAGCATGGGAGAGTGAAACACCGGGAATTTGTTGATCAGGAGAAAGTTTTGGTGAAAAAATTCAAAACGTTCAAAATTTGACCCTAGATACCGAAAAGAAATTTTCGATGTGGTACAAACAAATAGTATGAATACAGCCACAAATTATCAAGGCAAATTTTTAACTAGGGATAAGTGTTTCTTCAAAACTTATCAAGGTCCTGATCGAGGATATGTAGATGTAGACCAGATTGATGAAGATGAGGAAGTGGAGAGGATAATGAAAGAAATTGGTGATGCAAATATCGCTCAAAATTCCAAAAAGCAATATTCCACTCCAGATACTTCAAATCGTACTGATACTACACCGGGCATGTCACAACAAACACTAAGGAGGTCACAAAGAGTGAGAAACCCAGTCATTAGACCAGGATATGTTTCCTACTAGGTCATATCGTCGGAATTAATCGATTACACGGTGGAGCGATCGAACTGATGAAATAGTGATTTGTAGAAAGTTTATTTTGGGTTAATTTCTTTAAGAAATGTCCCGTAACGTATATTCAAATTATGAGTTGAATGTTTAATGTTAAATTTTTATATTTTGTTTCTATTGTGTTAATTGATTTGGTTTAATGTGATAGGCCTGGATCTTTCAAATAGACATAGAATATTTATATAAAATAATATATTACAAATTGACTAAGTTGGAAGGAGGTGTAATGATCTAAACAGTGCAACAAAAGTAAGTTCACCCCAAAGCGTTGTTTGATATGTCCCAAGATGTTTGCGCGATCGCGATGAAATTTGGCACACACTATCCCGGTAATCAAGCCGACACGGTGTATCCAGGATTATCCTGTAGGTGCAGTTGTGCTCTAATGAGCATGCGCAAACTGGAACTCGGTCGGATTTTGAAAAGTACACAAACAGATTCAACCAGATTTTTCAATGGCAAATGTTCATTTCATCACACATTCAACATGTTCACTGGGTGTCTCGACGACCACTAATCGCGTGTAACCACCACGACACTGTATCACATTCCGACAACGAGCTCGCATCGTGTTGATGAAGTGTGTGATCCGATTTTGCGAGATGGCTAACCACTCCTCTCACATCATCAAGATCTGATTCCATCCCAACTCGACGATAGACCGCTTGCTTCAACTGATCCCACAGATGTTCGATGGGGTTGAGATCCGGAGAACTGGCGGGCCACTGCATCCGCTCAATGCCTTCATTTTGGAAGAAGTCATTTACAACCCTTGCCCGATGTGGACGGGCATTGTCGTCCATGAAGACAAATCCATCACCGACGGCGCCTGTGGACGGAGAACTTCAGTACCGTAGCGATTGGCGTTCAAGTTTCCCTCAATAGGCACCAGATCGGTTTTGCCTGTGGTATAATGCCTGCCCACACCATTACGCTGCTACCATCAAAGGCCGTTACGGGCTCCACACAGTACTCTGCATGCTCTTCATCATGCCGACGCCACATGCATACGCCTCCTATACCGTCAACATGGCGGAGACAGACACGCGTTTCTTCGCTGAAAAGAGCATTGGCCCATTGCTGTTTAGTCCATCGAACATGACTTGTTGCTCACTGCAGACGCGCTATCTTATGACGGCGAAGCAACAAGGCTTTCTTAACCATGCGCCTAGCACGTAATCCGACGGCTTTTGGGCGTCTCCTAATTGTTTGGGCACTCCACCTCCTAGCCCCGGCACCAGCATCTGCTCGAATCTGGTCTCGGACTTCTGGTGCTGGAATTCAAAATGGGAGTTAATTGAATTGAGGAACGAGTTGAATCCGCGCCACATTCGACAATGATTTAGCAATGTCATAGTCAAGTACCAAGACTCTGATCTGTTATCAGAGTCATGCCGTGTGATCTCCCATGTGTTCATAAAGAAAAATAACAAAAAATCACATATGTTACTTGACACTCATGGCACGAGTTCTCTGTTGATTTGAAAAAAATTCCAAGTACCCTTCAACTACAGTCTGATAGTGTCTACCGGTTTGTCAGCATGGAATATTGCACACGTGTCGGCCTGCAGAAGATTCTATATTTAGCCCCACGGACGAAATTTAATGGGGTCAAATTTTGGTGTCGTGTGTAAGTTGAAATGGCAGCTTTGTTGTTGGCTCCCGATCCATTTCGTTCTGTGCCGCATTTCGAGTGCAAGTAAGTGGTTGTAACTAATAAAATTGTTGGCATTCTAAACCGATAGGACCATATGTTACGATAGTGGGGATTTGGGGCGAGTGAGTGTAATTTTCGGGTCTGTTTTCGACGTTGTTTATCTACCTCGCTGACACATGGGAGATAACACGGCATGACTGATAACAGATCAGTCTTGGTACTTGACTAGCAATGTCACCGCGCATTTATCATACTGATTACAGGTATGAGATTTTTCAGTGGAAACATTGATTTTAGCGTTTCTGTTTAAAAATTCAGTTTCAAAACAATCTGAAATGCCTGAATTTGACCTTTGTGCAAGCCAGTGAGAAGTTTCCAGCTTTTTTTGTTTGACATTTTCAGTTTTTTTTAAGATATCGATCGCGCGTCATGCAAAGAATGATCTTGCCACTAAGAAAGTGATTGGTCGACGAAAATGGGATTCGAATTTTTGTGGCACACATAGAGCCTCATACCTGGCGACCTTCTGTTCCTGAGTGCGACGTTTGCGATTCGCCGATCTTATCGTTGCATGGTTGCCCTGGGCCTTTCACTTCTCGGCAGATCCTTCACATCTCGAGTTTGGAGAAATTTGGCTTGTACTTTACGAATGGCATTAAGAGACACTCCCATTGGACGCGCAACCTGATTTACAGGCGTGTAAGCCTCCAAAAGGCCAATTGTACGAGCCCTATCCATATTCGATAACCGAGGCATGGTTTACCACAGAAATTTGCAACTTTTAAGGGGAATTCGGATATGAGAGATTTTGACATTTTTTGGTCGGGTTGAAATTTTTAAAAAGGCACTAAATTATCAAGGGCGCATTAACTAAACACAAGAAAATATGATTATTTCTTTGAACTAACTCGAAAAACTGACTTTGTGGGTGGAGGAAAATTGACCAAAAATGTAGTGGATTTCTTGAATTTGAAATTGAAGAAATGTAGTGACTGTTTAACTCACGAATAAAGTTGAATCATCTCTTCGTTGAGGTCAAACAAGAATGACCTACCGGTACTTGAAATTTTGGGGAAATAGAATGCTACACGTAGTCAAACCAACTGAATTGTTCAGGAAAATGGCGATTCACATTTCTTCCTGCTCAGGTGGACTTCTTCCGTCCTCGATGCATTAACCCTTCACACAAAACTGAACACCTGTCAATCAAAGTCCATCTGAATGAGACAGTCATTCAACATGTTGTTGTTGTTGTTTTGTGTTGTTGTTGTTTGCACGTGTTCAGGAGGGTTAATGGCATTGAGGTAAGCAAGTTTATGTTCATCCATTCTCATCGACAAACGCTTTCAGAACATGCGATCGGAATGCACAACCATTCAGGTGTGAGGGCTACTCACCAAAATTCACTATATTACCATATTTGTTGTCTAAATTTGATGTAATAGGACGGATGATCTTTTTTTCCTGAGTTTGACCAAATTATCAAATCTCGTGTGATTTCTCGAGAAGAATGCGACAGTATATTAGAGTAAGGCGGCTAGAAAAAGTACATCTCCAGGGAGGTTTCCAAAAATGATTTTCTGCAATGAAACTGGCGAATTAAATATTTTGTACTCTAAATATCACCATATTTTACTGAATTATGATGCCTCTGATGTTTATACATGTTATGGACGATATCTTCGACATGCCTATTTGAGCGTATGAATATTATTAACATGTGATGGGTCACCTTGTTTGGGAAAGAAGCATGCTGTCACTTGGTCCGACCTGTGTGATTTCAAAGCGCTGAATTCGATTTCTTTGCCAACAGCTGGACTTAAAAGTACGTATCTAACTGTGTATTTGTGGAAAAATTTAATTTAATATCTGCTGTAGTTTACTTTCTATTGGATTATCTTTATTTCCTTGTGACGTCGGAGGCAAAATGGCGAAATTTCAGCGGTATTTTGTGTTCACGTGCACAGTCGAATATGAAAGTACGGCCACGTGCTTCAGGCGAAATGGATAATTTTGCTCGTAGGATCTCCAGAACTTAGTTGAGACATTTTATTTATCTTTTTTCTGGCCTGTTATAGTATTTATTTCCTGAAAGTCGCTTCCGAAATTCTTTATCATTTCGTTTCATTTTTGCTTCACAAAGGTATTGAAAACATTTTTCCAAAAAAAAAAAATACATTTTTTGTCATTTCATGTCTCATGATATCATTGTGTCATAAAATTTGGTCATTATAATGATGAGGGGCGTTTTTGGAAATTTCGAAAATCTCAAATATCCTAATTCTCCTCAACGCCCAATACGTGCGGGCAGTAATATGGGCTTTTCGGGTATGCGACCGTTTTTATTGACCATCTCGAACATCACATTACCTGGTGTAGGTCCTGTGAAAACGCATGAATTTCTTGTGTGTGGCATGTCCTGAATGCACAACCACACGAATAAATTTCGGGACTGGGCGATCGACATTCTGACATTTTCAAACTTCTATCATCAATACGATGCGAGCTCGTTGTCGGAATGTGATACAGTGGCGTGGTGGTTACACGCGATTTTAACGATTACTGGCCGTCGAGACACCCAGTGAACATGTTGAATGTGTGATGAAATGAACATTTGCCATTGAAAAAAATCTGGTTTAATCTGTTTGTGTAATTTTCAAAATCCGACTGAGTTCCAGTTTGCGCATGCTCATTAGAGCACAACTGCACCTGCAGAATAATCCTTGATACACCGTGTCGGCTTGATTACTGGGATAGTGTGTGCAAAATTTCATCGCGATCGGGCAAATATCTTGGGACATATCAAACAACGCTTTGGGGGAACTCTTGTTGCACTGTTTATATATTTGGCCGTCGAGAGCCTCCCCTCTACCGCTCTATTCTAATGATGTATATAACCTTCTGTATGTAGGCGAGCTGTATTCTAATATCGGAAGTTGCACGGTAGCGCCCGACCGCCGAACTTCTACCGTATTATGTAACTTCGTATTTACATGTATATAATCTGAGCGATTAGTAATAAAGATCAGTCCATGTCTAACCGTTTTGTTTGTCTGTGTGTCTCTCTGTGTCTGTGTTTGTCCTAGCTGTGAAGACTATTCCAAAGTTCAGCAACGGCTGTAGATATACGGCAGGTTAACTCGCCGAACAATTTTTATATTTGACACTTTATATCTTGTGCATATTCCTGAAGTAATTCCGACCGTTGTCATGAATCTGCGAGTGTTGATCATTCTAGTCCTCGTTAGCCTAGCTTTGGCTCGCCCAAGAAAGCAAAGGAAACACAAACCCGGCAAGCCGCATTTCAACTATTCGAAGAAAGGCAAACACGGTAAGGAAATTTTGGCACAAAACTGATGCCATATCAGACAATTTTGTCATATAAGATTCTGTATTGAAAAGCGACTTTAACATGTTTAAGGGGGTAACATATGCAACTATACCTTTTTTCATAGAATCACAAATGATCTGGTTACTAAATAGGCAATACAGTTGGTGGCTAATATCATATACCAAAATGTTCCCCAAACCTTGCTGAATATGAATATGACACACCTTTGGACTTATCAGTTAACACCAGAATATGGTGTTGAGCCATTTTTATCACCCATTATCGGGGTAGAACCAACACATTTATTTGATGTTGAACTGGTAGGCTAATCCGTGTACTGCGATATGACCATTGTAGATTAAGTATCGGGACAACAATAATCTATTTTAAAATGCAAGGTTCACGCTATTCTTGGAATAGGAGTTTTTAAATAGTTCTTCCAATAGCAAACATTAATAATGTTGCATTACAGAGCACATCAAGCGGTATATCCTCTTACATGAACTATATAACACATCAACATAATATTCTTCATCATAAATCCAGTTGCGCACATTGCAACACCGAGAGAGAAGGTTTGTATCACAGGGACAATCCACGGGTGTAATTCCTGCTGGCCGTTATAGCTCCTGCAGTCAGTAGAGTATCGGCGCGTTTAGACTGGGTGTTGGGCTCGAATCCCCCTGAATATCAATTTATTCTTTCGGTCTCAAAAATCATTTCATATGTATATATGCTCAGTGGCGGGCTATACGACATACCAAATATCATTTCTTCATTATAAAGCCAGTTGTGCACAAACGCAACACCGAGAGAGAAGGTTGGTCATCACAGGGACAATCCACGGGTGTAATGCCTATGGGCCGTCATAGCTCAGTCGGTAGAGCATCGGTGGGTTCAGCCGGGGTCATGGGTTCGAATCCCGGTGACGTCCAATTTTTTATTTCTCTCTCAAAACTCATTTCAAACATAATATGGGAAGTTCCAATGTTACAAAATCTTGTTCTTGATTGGATATTTCGAATTTACTTGCTAACTGTGCACCGGCATCATGAAGGCCTCCAATATATTCTCCAAATATCTATTTGAAGATATCAATTTCTAGAATTGAGATCTGGTGCAGATTACGTACGGTGGGAAAGACCCTCACCCCCAACCCAACCCAACCCAACCCAACCACCACCAACGTAGTTACTGTTCAGTTTAGCGATAAGAAGCGTCAAACAGAGAATGCCGGACGTTTTTCGCTCTTTCGCATTTTTAATAGATCTAAAATATGAGACCTTTAAAATTAATGAAAGGTTTCGATATCACCCAATCTGATCTGACATTACATCGAAATACCGTTTTGGTTCAATGTGGCATACTATAGGTATATACAAATCCCCACTAAAATTATACAAAAAAGTAAACCAAATTCAAACGCCCATCATCGATGTTTTACGCCACGTTTAACTGGGCTTTTACAGCTTGGGTATTGTCTCAGTTTGAGATAAAGCTGTTTGTACAGAATTGAAGAAAGGACCACGTATGTTTAGATGGGTAAATGACCCCAGAACAGGTGCGGTAGAAGTGCCAAAAATAAAATATTACATATACAAGAAATTGTTCAGTTGGCATGAAGTACAATATTATATTGAATACTCGCAAAAGTTTCAAGCCACGGAGTCGCAGCATTCTCGAATAACATAATTTGTGTTGTTGTTTTTTCTGGTACAGGTCCCAAACACTGGACGGAAGGTTCATGTGGAAGTAATGTTCGTCAATCTCCAATAAACATCGTCACCAATGACGTTGTCTACGGGACAAATTTCACAGTGGAATACAATAACGTGTCCACTGAACTTCAAGGCAGCTTGGTCAACAATGGTGAGTCGTTTGAAAACCTTTTTAACAAGAACGTAGAAATCGAAATCCGGTATGTTGGCCAAAGAAACACAGTGGTTCCTTCTCTCGTGACTGACATTTCGTTGCAAAAACCCAGAAACTTATTCAAGTTGAATGGATAGACCGGTATTCACTGGCATATCATGGATTAATCATTGACGTTTCCACAATGTGTCTTAAAGTAGACTTTATCTATTGCCTATGTTCAGCTCGTTATGACTGCGAATACATAGTTAGCATGTAATACATATTTATCAAAGAAGTAATTACTTATAAATAGGCGAAATGCCGTTAGAAGTTTCGTTTGTGAAGTCGAAGAATTATGTTTAATTGGAAAAAGACTTATAAGTTTTATATTTTAAACGGTCAGTTTGATTTTTTGTGTACAGGTTATTTGTTTAACTCCCTCTGTACCGGCATTTTTAACAGTTCCAAGTTGGTATCAACATTGTCATGAACATAAATGAAGTGAAGATATACTTATCACCTACGTAGTTTCCAAGACGATACTTCGAGCTTTCGAACAAGATATAATATGATGAAATTATTCATCTAGAAATTTCTCATCTATGTGTGCCAATGACAGGCATTTCTACATTTCTATCGGTACAATTGTACCGATACGGTACAGAGAGGGTTAAGGTAAGATATGACGCCTTTGACCAAACTGACTTAACCCTATCTGGCCCGGGTTTTTTGGGGCCTGTCGTGGCCTGGAGGGGCGGGGGGCGAAATCCCCCCCCCCCACTAATTATTTTTTTACCCCTTGAGCTAGGGAGCTGAAACTTACCACACTATACCCTTGGGTCAAGTCCTACCAAAAAATGTAAAAAAATCCAAAATGGCCGCTACGTCATTTTCAAAAACGGCATTTTTTGGTAGATTTTTCGGTCAGATTTTCCGAATTTTTTATTTATGCAATTTCTCCGCAAAAACAGCATGGTAAATTAGTAAATATTAATGTGATGTGAAATAAAATAGTTTCTGCCCACTTTTCATCGACAAAAAACTGAAATTTTCAAGAAATATGACCAAAACATCACTTTTCTGGGACCCCACATGGCCGCCATCTTGAATTTACCCATGATCCTCTCGTTGGGGGGCATGCAAATAGGCTCAAAATGACGCCAATATGATATACTATAAAGTAACGGAGTTTCAGCTCTCTATTTTTTTGTCGTTTCGGATATAGCGCAGAAAGTTTGGTAGGGGGGGGCCATTTCGGCACCCCCCCCCCCCCAAGGCCAGGTAGGGTTAACTGCTTTTCTGTATGATCCGTCGTGACAGCCTGTCCAAATGTAACTACTCCTTCATTCCCCATTCACATGTGATCTTGGAGACGAAACAAGTACCCTGTAAATAAATCAGACGCCGACGTTTTCTATGAGTGGGCAAGATTGAATACGCGTGTTAAAGTTGTGAACACTTATGTTAGAGTTTAGAATGCTATTGTTCAAATTATGAATGCCTGCGTTAATGGTTTGAATGCTAAAGTTCAAAACTGAACATGGAAGTTAACAATTTGAACACAATCACGCGTTCAATAAGTGTTACAATTCAGGTGTTCAGTAAGTGTTCTGAAATTGAACACCTCAGTTTACAGTGTAGGATAGTATCGGAATGTGGCCAATCGGAGCATCGCAACAATACGTTTATTATTACCCTCGCCGCCTGCGGGTGACTAGTTTACCAGTTTCAGTCCGTCCTGTTTGTTTGTCCGTCTGTTTGCTTGTCCGCACTGCTTTGGAATTCTCAATGATAAAATTTCGACTGGGGCTTGAAGATTCACGACTCCAATCTGCAATTTAGGTCAAATGTTGACGCCATTGTTCAAGTTAATTTGACCTTTCCCGACCACGTGATCCAGTTCCTGCAGTTCAAAATCCCTGCAATTCATGTTTACTGTTGACGTCAATATGTAAAATACCTTAACCTTTCCCAGTCTTGTAATTAGTTTGATACTTTATTTATTCTGAGAATGAATATGGCGATGCTGCGATTGATCTTAGACGTTCAGTTTCCGGGAACAATGGAAGAAGAAAATGCATTTTGAACATCTTTAATTCATTTATTATTTTTCCATTTAGGTCACGCTCCATCGTTCTCGTTTGATAATGCGACAAGAATTCTGAGCCTGAGGACAGTTCCTGGTCTCGAAAATTCTACCTTCAAACTGCTGTCGTTCCATCTCCATTTTGGACACGAAAACTGCGTTGGAAGTGAACACAAGATAAATGGAGCATCTTTTCCATCTGAGGTACATTCGCAATCCCAATTTCAATTCAGTTAATTTATTTACATCCAGATCACTCTCTGTGGTATATGGGGAAAAATAAATGAATATTTGGCAGAAACAGCTTGCCGGGAAACTTATACTTCAGGTAAAGTGAGACAAGACGTGGACATCGCTTATCTATATTTGATAAGAGGGATTTTCACACCAGGAATGTTCAAGCCCACATAAGACCAAAACATAAATCACTGATTCTACTGGTCACAGTATGAAAAAGAAAGGCAAATCCGTCATGTAAGACACATACAATAGGTGACTACATGTGGGGAACCATTCAAACAAGGAGTGAAAAGGGCCAAGTATATTGCACGCAAAGTGTTGCCCATTGAAGTTGTCTTACATGACGGGTCTGCCAAAAGAAAGACAAGAAGAAACGAATTTTACTTGTGTTCTATTTCAACATCTTCATACACAAAGTCGACACACCACGATAAATCAGATCACCGAAAGCATTCAAATCCGAGGTGTAAATTTCATCCACAAATCAGAGACGAGCCAATCGGAACATACCGAACAACGGTGTACATGCAGGGTAACGTATTCTCTCGGCAGTTACGTCATCCCTCGTGATACGGCGGAAGGGGAATATTCGAGGTCAATGACGTTTCGTGTCTATCTATAAATTCTTTTGAACAGAGCCGGTGGTCTGATCTTTTTAAGGCTAATTGGAAGTGTGATTGGAGAAGTCCACTTATGTATGAAGATTTAATTCATCACGAAAGCCTTGAGTTGTTGTGAAAGGGCACCTGGACTGTGTTCAACAGTTCGGCATTTAAGGCCAGACTCTGGTTCATGATAGCCGTATTCTGGACTTCATGAACAAAGCATATCTCCCCGTGAACAATATGTCGCACAGCCGTAGTTTAATGAGAATTTCCCATGCAAAGTAATACTTAAAATTGAGCTAAGAATGGCGGCAGTCGACCTCCAAATCTAGCCTGGAATGACATAGGGAACCCTATCGTACTTAAACTTTCACATTCTCAAAAGTTTGGTTCAAATGCCAAAGAGCCCTAGTGGTCAAGAATCGTTTATCCGATATTGCAGGATATTTTTAATTTTCAATATCAGGAGGAACAGAGACGCGCAATATGTTACTGTATCTTTTATTCGGGTTTAACTACTTTGCTTCTCTACACTTTAAATGAGCTGTTTGGGATTAGAACACTAAAGTGAGGTTCAGTTTGAGCTCCTGTTTCAGCTTAAACGTACACATGGGTGTTTAGATTATGAACACATAGGCATTTAGGTTATAAAAACATAGGCGTTTAAAACCTAAACGCGTTTAGGCTGAAACATGTGCTCAAACTGAACCCTCACTTCACTGTTTAGGCTAGCGTTCAAATCCTAAACACGTTATTTACAGTGTACTTTATGTAAATCGCCGCTCTCTTCGTTCGTAATCACCAGGGACTCAATTCCGTTGTCAAAAGAACAATTTCAATGGGTAAACCTCCTTATTATGTCTGCGCTACTGAATAAGCTCAGAAGAGGACAAAAAACTTAATTATTCTGTGCTATTCACCCTCTGCTTCAATTTTCCTCTTTCATAGATGCATTTCGTCCATATGAACACGAAGTACAACAGCTCTGACGAGGCCATGAAACAAACTGATGGTTTGGCTGTAATTGGCGTCTTTCTACAGGTATATACTATACAGCATCTGTTTGATTATTCATCATATGTTTGGGAGATTTTATGTGAAATTCATTGTATGTGGTAAATACTGTTCTGTCACAGTAAATTTAGAACAAATTACATCCGATTTGTCTTCCGTGACATTTCGTCAATCATACTGTTGGATATGGACCGGAAATATGGTGCATAGGTGTTTCATTGCTATACAGTTAAATATTTTGGTTCTTTTTGGTTCCATGACTCGGTGAACCGCTCCGATAGTTCCAAATACGAGTTTGGCAAATGACTGCACATGGAACCACTTGGTCCTAACCATTACAAGTGTATATAGAATAGCTACAGCGTCGGTTTTTAATCCGAATTTCCCCGGGTTTAAATCTCCGCTTAACCCGGGGTTAGGGGCCGTTTCAATATCATGTGATTACACCAGCACGGTGTTCAGGTGAACAGTCAGAATGAAAGCGCAGCTGAGTTTACTCCGAGAAACTGTTTGGAAATTCATTTAGATGAAATATAATAGTCAATGATTACGATTTTATGTAAATCACCACCCTGTCTTGCTGACATCTTTGAAAACTGTCGACCTACTATCTTTTTGTTTACTTGTCAATCGGGCGGTGGTTCTAAAAGGTGGAAATAAGAATAAAAAGTATTCATGTTTGCCTATATTTGTTGAAAGTGACATTAACCCCAGCATAGTAGAAATCTGGTGCATAATACTTAGATAGGCAATAACACTGGTAAACGGTAAAATGATTAAATAACTGGAATCGGTATGGTTCTACGTACCGTTTGGATCTATGCGGAACCAGTTTGACTCTGTATGTGGTATCATTTCCCAGAGTGCGCACATTAAACATCTTAACATTTACACCTTGAAGGTTTACACCTAGAACCCATTAACATAACAGTTCATTTTAAACGCCCAAAGGCATCGCAACTATATGCGTACACCTCGGTTTGCCAACTTTAACACTTAATTTGTTAATGTGTACGATATTTTTAATCTTATTCTTCTCCCGTTGATATATGAAGTTGTACAGACTGTGTATATTTTCTTTTCAGTTATCGGACACTGCTAACCCAGAACTGGTCAAGTTGACTGACCAAATGGGAGGAGTCACTGATGAAGGTTAGTGTTTATTACAAATAATTAAAAAAGGGAGTGGTCGTTCTGAGTTTCGATCTCTCCTGAAGCTGAAACAGAACAGTTTTTTATAAACAAAGTATTTCATGAAAGGTAAGATGGTACAGAATCGAATTATTTTACTGCTTTTTCCAAAGCGTCGCCAAATATGGTCCATCCGGTATTTTTACAACAACTATATTTGGTGAGTGGTTTGGCACCGGGGCCTTGATCGTATATAGGCCCAAGCGGAGCTATTCGAGGATCGGCCCAGTGTGCACTAGCACAAGCTTAATACTCCAGGTCAAGACTCTCGCTACAGGTTCGAATCCCACTCCGGACTCCATTTCGTACCGAGACTTGTCACGAATGCGTGTACATCCACCTTGATGGTTTCACATGGAACGGGCATTTCAGTGTGGGTTGTGGTGGTGACTGATCAAAGTCATCTGTAGAATAGGTCTGGACTTATCTGTGCTCGACGTTCCGTATGGTAAACGCACACCCAATACATTATACTGGTGCTCTGTATTAACTAGATAGATGTAACACAACACAGACGCTATAAAGTACTACGGCGATCTGTGACATTAGATTGGTGTCCTATATCACCACACTGATGCTCTATAACACTGAATTGATGTTCTATTTCACTACAGTGACGTTATGTGTACTGCACTCAAGCAATATAAAGTCGATTTAGGCTCTGTGACGCTACATTGATGCCCAGTAACGGTATATCAGTAATCTGTATAGTACACGCATTAACAGCATTGAGACTTCATTATCACTCTATATCACTACATTTGCTCTCGGTAACAGGATAGATAAAAGATAACAGGCCAATACGGCTATGTGCCAGTACGATCTGTGTGGCTATGTGTGTATAATTTACGCACGGCTACGTCAGCACCGCTAGTGACGTCATCATGGGAAGTGACGGCATCGCCAGAAGTGATGTCATCATCGGAAGTGACGTCAACGGCAAAACGTGACGTCGTCACCCGGAAGTGACGTCATCGGCGGAAGTGACCATATCACTTGCATGGAGTCGGTGAACTACACAGATTATGGATATATTGTTCAAGAATATCGATGTAGTCTTAATCGACTCTGTATTGCGTCATTGCAGTGCACAGAACGTCAATGTTGTGTTATGAAACGTCAATCCACTGCTCTAGAGCATCGGTGTGAAGTTACAAGACGTCAATCTAATGTCACAGAGCGACATTGTAGTACTTTAAAGCATCTATACTGTGTTATAGAGCGGCAATTCTTTCAAAATCATTTCATTTGTATAAATCCTCAGTGGCGGTCTATACGCCAGTTGTGCGCATTGCAACACAGAGAGAGAGAAGGTTGGTCAGCATAGGGACAATCCACGGGTGTAATACCTATGGGCCGCCATAGCTCAGTCGGGAGAGCATCGGCGCGATAAGCTGGGGTCGTGAGTTCGAATTCCGCTGACGACAAATTTATTCTTTCTCTCTCAGAAAATCATTTAAAAAAATAGATCGCAGTCTATGAATTCCTACCAATTGGGGTAATGACACACAAATAGGAAGGAGTTTAGATCAGTTTGAGCCAGTTGCATAAAAATAGATCTCTTTTTGAGAGAGAAATTCTATGTCCTATCTAAGAGGACACCAGTCCAGCATTTAACATGGCCATATAGAGTTCAGTTCGCCCCACTCCCCTCCCCCCCGACACACACTTTAAGCACGAACCGAGGCGTCCTCGCCAGCGCCTTATTCAAGGCATATATAATTTTCACCTTGACATCTCTCATCTACACAGTTGCACCCAAGTGATCTTTGAAGATCAAACGCCAGTCACATCATGGCCAGGATACTGTAGGGCTACAGATACACAACGAGATTTTGCACGTGCACACCAATCGTAGTGCACACGCCGAGACCCGTAGATCACCATCACACCGCTACTTACCAATAAAATACTATCTTTCGCTATTACCCCTCGATCGCGCATGCGCACCATAATGTCATTTCCAATAAACACCACCCGACTATACGCGCCGGAAGCTTCAAGGTGACCTCTACATAGCCCATTTGGACCACGAATGGCTCCTAAATCGCTTAAACGCACCCTTGCGATGATTCAGGTGTCTTGTTGTTGATTATGTTGTGACATTTTGCGTCGACATGCGACCATGTCGAGGCGTTTTGTCAAAAGTTTAGACCTTCTGAGATGCATTTGCAACACGTTTTGTCACAAATGCGACAATTGAGACAAAATGCAACTGACTAAACGCGCTGACTCTGCATACAGCTAGTATTTGTGACAAAACGCCTTACAACAATCACTTTGTTGGTCAATATTTGTCACATTTATCACGGCTACAATTGCTATCTTTGTCACAGACTTCAATGATGTGGATATTACCTAGATACAATGTCAAAATATCGACTGTGAATTTGAAGAAATTCTTAAATTTTCCCTCAGGTTCCACAATCCCACTATCGGTGAACCCTAACCTCTTGATGCCGACCTTGACCAAGGTCATGACGTATGCAGGATCACTGACCACACCCCCATGTAGCGAGGTCGTCCAGTGGCTGGTGGCCAAGGAAACCATGCCGATAACCCTTGACCAGGTACGTAAAAACTCTATACCAAATGAGGCATTGTGGGATTGAACATATCTTTCTATTAATTAATATATTACCTCCGTAGGTAAGTAAAGTCTTCACGAATTAGTCATTTCTGAACCCAAACCTCCCACAGTGATGACCATCATCAATGCCAATATTTCAAGCATTTGACCATTTATGAACGAGCGACAACATTTCTTGAGCCCCAAAGTACCGCTACTGGTGGTGCTTGAGAGCGGGTCGTTTCCTATGCTTACCTGTTAGAGAGCCATTTACTGTGGCCGTCCAGCATAGGAAATAACATACGGGTGTACAGTTATGTTTCTCGCTACTGGACTTGACTGGGCGTATGATTGGACGTGATTGGACGGTAAATAGTATGACCCCATCTCCATTCCAAGTCAGATGACGTTAAACCTGATTAGACATAACTATACGAAAACACCCAGTATGCCAAGATGCTGGGACTAGGTTTTTAGCCCTGCAGGCTGATCCCGTGTAGGTACACTAGTAGTATATAGAGAGCAAAACGAGTTAATAGCGCCTCACTGCGCATGCGCAGAACAAAAAATGGGGCGGTTTTGGGGGTGTATTGGGGCGTGATGAGGCGAAATGGGGCGTGGCCTGAGTGCACAGGGTGGGTTCAAAATGGCGGCTACTTACAGTCCGCCATTTTGAACCCACCCACACACCAAAGGTCAATGAGTGCATATTTCCGGCAGAAAAAAAAAAGTTCCGGCCAAAAAAAAAAAAAAAAATGTATTCATGCGCGGTGATGCGGTTTGGCCGTGGTTTTGGCGGTGATTCGGTCTCGGGAAAAAGCTTCCGCGGAGAAAAGTAGTCCCTAGATAAAATGGTCCGATTGGGTCGAGTGAGGTATCAAAGTGAAGCTTATGTGAAGGGGCATCTAATGGGCTGGGTGTGGGGTTGAACTATTGGCCTTCTGCGCATGCGCGGTGGCCGAAGGGTATGAAAATAGCCGTGTTGGAGCTAGGAAGCCCCTAAGGGTCCGATGGGGTCGAGTGAGGTATCAAAGTGAAGCTTCTGTGAAGGGGCATCTAATGGGCTGGGTGTGGGGTTGAACTATCGGCATTCTGCGCATGCGCGGTGGCCGAAGGGTATGAAAATAGCCTTTTTGGAGCTAGGGAGCCCCTAATGGTCCAATGGGGTCGTGAGGTATCAATGTGAAGCATTCGTGAAGGGGCATCTGATGGGCTGGGTGTGGGGTTGAAATATCGGCATTCTGCGCATGCGCGGTGGCCAAAGGGTATGGAAATAGACGTTTTGGAGCTAGGGGAGCCACTAATGGACCAATGGGGTCGAGTGAGGTATCAAAGTGAAGCTTATGTGAAGGGGCATCTGATGGGCTGGGTGTGGAGTTGAACTATCGGCATTCTGCGCATGCGCGGTGGCCCAAGGTTATGCAAATAGACGTTTTGGCATCTAGGGGAGCCACTAATGGTCCGATGGGGTCGAGTAAGGTATCAAAGTGAAGCATTCGTGAAGGGCATCTGATGGACTGGGTGTGGGGTTGAAATATCGGCATTCTGCGCATGCGCGGTGGCCGAAGGGTATGAAAATAGCCTTTTTGGAGCTAGGGGAGCCCCTAGTGGACCGATGGGGTCGAGTGAGGTATCAAAGTGCAGCATTCATGAAGGGGCATCTGATGGACTGGGTGTGGGGTTGAAATATCGGCATTCTGCGCATGCGCGGTGGCCCAAGGGTATGGAAATAGACGTTTTGGAGCTAGGGGAGCCCCTAATGGACCAATGGGGTCGAGTGAGGTATCAAAGTGAAGCATTCGTGAAGGGGCATCTGATGGGCTGGGTGTGGGGTTGAACTATCGGCATTCTGCGCATGCGCGGTGGCCCAAAGGGTATGGAAATAGCGTTTTGGAGCTAGGGGAGTCCCTAATGGACCAATGGGGTCGAGTAAGGTATCAAAGTGAAGCATTCGTGAAGGGGCATCTGATGGACTGGGTGTGGGGTTGAAATATCGGCATTCTGCGCATGCGCGGTGGCCGAAGGGTATGAAAATAGCCTTTTTGGAGCTAGGGGAGCCCCTAGTGGACCGATGGGGTCGAGTGAGGTATCAAAGTGCAGCATTCATGAAGGGGCATCTGATGGACTGGGTGTGGGGTTGAAATATCGGCATTCTGCGCATGCGCGGTGGCATGTAGCGAAAGTGGACATTTTCGGGCAGTACATGAAGGTATTTGGTATCGAGATGGGCTATTCACGGTTCGAATGCGTCCTGGAAGGTGTCATCTTGTAGTTCTCGGGGTGTACATTCCGATTTGAGGGATGTTCGCGTCATCTGTGACGTCATCGGTGACGTCATCGGTACGAGTAGTAGCGAAAGTGGACATTTTCGGGCAGTACATAAAGGTATTTGGGTCGAGATGGGCTATTCACGGTTCGAATGCGTCCTGGAAGGTGTCATCTTGTAGTTCTCGGGGTGTACATTCCGATTTGAGGGATGTCCGCGTCATCTGTGACGTCATTGATGACGTCATCGGTACGAGTAGTAGCGAAAGTGGACATTTGTGGGTGCGTGGGGGTGAGTTTGGTGTAGATAGGGACTATCCTTAGTCCGAATGCGTCGTGTGAGGTGTCATTTTGTAGCTC